>APFE030896382.1:222397-276944 GCA_000404065.3 Pinus taeda | reverse complement strand
TATGTCTAAAAATAGACATAGTCTAAAAATAGACTTGCACCAAAAATAGCCTGCGGGCCCACTTAGTGAAGGCGACTCTTTTCACTAAGCTCCATCATCTTGTTGCAATCTCAACATGTATGTATGTACATCATTGTAAATATCACATCAAGCCATGTTATAAAGCTCCAATAAGCAGTCTGTTTGCCATGTTTGTCATATTTTCAACAATTGTCATTTTGAATATTGCATCCAACTATGATTATAAAGCTCCATAAGTAATATGTTTTGTTGGTCATAAGTGTCATAGAAATCCAAGGATGGTGTTCCCCCAAGGAGGAGTGGTTTGTAACATCCCCGGGTTAATTTTATATGTAACTAAATTAAACCAAGGTCATGGGACATGTATTCCAAGCTGAATGGAGGGGAAAACATTATAGTGGGAAAAAATTATGGTTTATTAATGGATATGGAAAATGGAAAAGGAAAAGAGGAAAACAATGGCATTTTAATATGAGAAATAAAGGAAAATAGGAGAAAAGGAAGATGAAGAGACACAAATATGCATGTAAGGGAAATTAGAGAGAAAATGAAGGAAAATGAAACAACAAGGAAAAAGGAAAGGAAGAGACTAGACATAAATAATAAAATGGCATCTGAGAAACAATTCACAACTTTTTTCAGTTTTAGCTTGGATCACTTTCAGAAATAGAGCTCCAAGGGAAGAGAGAACAAGCACTTGGACACAAGCAAGAAAACAAGCAAAGGAAAATAAGGAAGCACAAGGAAAATGTTGGAAAAGCAGCTACAATATGAGGACAATGCAAGTAACAAATTGCATGTGTGATTTCATTGTTGAGATTTGGATGTATGGTACATGTATGTGGTTATTTGGTTGCTTTTCTATGATTGGCTTGGGATTTTCCTGGATTGATAGTGGTTTCAACCTTGCCTTTCCATTTCCTAAATAGCCATGGTGTAGTCAATTCCATTGTAACAACCTCTGGGGTAAATGTGCATATAAACCAACATAATAGGAACACAAATAGAATAAACATATCAGCCATAAAAATCCATATATACATCAGTACATTTCCACATGAAAATTAAGGGAATGAATTTTTCATTAATAAATGCAATGAACCAACTAGTGATGGGACTACCATGTTCCACCCCACCATAGATTGGTTGAGCCAAGTCTCTCTTCAGCCAATCACCCCCATGCCATATTCCAAGCATGAATGTGGGACTCATATAAAACATCAAAAACACCAATCAATGTGGATGCTACTGGAGTTCTTTGCCTACATCGTGAGGAATTTGAGTGCTTCCTAGTCTCTCAGGCTTTACCGTGCATCCGCAGTCTGATCTAGGGATCACTAGGCCCTACATCGAGAAATACTCTCTAGACTTTACCATGCATTTCATCTTGGAATCACTAGGCCCAACAGAGAGAAAATCCACCTCTTGGCTTTACTGTATATCCTACCATTCACCGGCAAGGATTCCTAAACCCCCTGAGGCACACAATCTAGCTTTACTACAACCCATAGTCTGGTTCAAGGGTTACTAGTCTAGTGGCTTCATGCATCCTTAGTCTGGTTCAGGAACCACTACCACCATGTGTTTGTCAATTTGGAGATCCACCTCACTCAACTTCGAATCCAATCCGGCCATCCCCCACAAAATGCATGAGAGAACCCATCTCATTCAAGCTATCAGGAAATGGAAAGGCTATGTTGAAAATACTATCACACCTGGAAAAAACCATGCCATGGTAGAAAAGAAACACATGAAATCCCATGCATGCCAAATCTAGCAAGGAAAATGCACATGCAAGTTGATACCTGCAATGAAGCTTATTGTAGTTGCTTGATCCTGCCTTTCCCCGCTTGATCTTTGCTTCCTCTTGCTTTCTTTGCCTTTCTTGCTCCAATGCCAAAGTGCTCCAAGAAAACTCTAAGTGTCCAAGAGTATGAGAGAGAGAGAGAGAGAATAATGAGAGAGCTCCAAAGCTAAACTGACCAAGTCTTGCTCATTGATCCTCAAAAGCCTTTTTTATTAATGAGGCCTCTATTTTCTTAATTTTCCATTATTTTCCTTCAATTTCCTCCTCACATGTAACATGTGACCTTTCACCTTACTTTTCTCCTAATTTCCATTATTTTCATAAATAAATGTACCAAAAATGCCATTTTGCCTCTTTAATGCCTTAGCCATTGCCTTTGCCAATTTCCTTAGCCATAAACAACCAAATAAACACCCCCTAATATGCCTTGCCCATCATTCAACTTGGAATACATGTCCAATCATCCATGGCATTTATATATTTTTACATGGAATTTTCACTAGGGTTATTACAGGACCCTCCCCCTTAGGGGAACCCCATCCTTGATGTTCAGTGACACTTATAACCAACATGACTACTGAAAACAAAACATACTACCCATGGAGCTTTATAACATAGCTCGTTACAATATTTACAATGAATGACCCACTCAAAAGAAAAACATCATGAAAACATGACCAGATAAAAACCATACCACATATTGGAGCTTTATAATACAACTCATTATGGTATTTACAATGATATACACATATACACATTTTCTTAACTAACAAATAAATGATATGATGTTATATCAATCAACAAGGGAATCTAGAGGCTCACACCTCCACCCTCAAAGTAATACCAGGATTCACCTCCTTCCCAGGAAGTCCAAAATCCACTGCAAAGTCAAATCTACATCCAATGTCTAGCACTATAATCCTACGTCACTTGTCCTTTGAGTGAACAGTTATTGGCTCATTGTCCTTGGGCGCACTCCCAATGTGCCTCCGATTACATATGGAAATGCTAATGACCAAAACAAATCCATCCATGCCCTTCCTTTCTCTGCTACATAGTCCCTTGGGAATCCGGTCACCTCTTTCATGCAGTCACTCACCTTCCAAGTTCTACTGGAAACCCCATCGTGGGTAGTCCATCCCTTGGCAAGGCGTCCTCGCATCAGAAGGTACAACAACCAAGGCATATACCTACCTCAAAACCATCATACCGGTCATATCTTGCTGATGGAAATTAATGGACGCTATTGGGTACCAGTGTCCCACAATGGCCCTACTCCTGAATACTTTACCAACACGTTGCTGCATGTTCCAATTCCTTTGCTGTTGCTACTAATTCTTGCAGTCAATTTCAGCCACTCAACTGGGCATGTTTATGCATTCCTGTACCAAGCACATAACTTCCATTAGATTTAAAATAAGCTAAAATAAACTCACATCATACCTCATTGGTAGCTCATCAATAAGGTACATTTGCAATCATGCCCGCTTCTTGTCACAACAAGTCAAACTAGCATACTTGACCAAATCAACATATATAAAGATATCACATCAGGTTAGCTCAAACACAACCATCATTATCATAAATCACATGTAACCATCATAACCAAAATCATAGATCACATGTAATCATCATATACTAGAATAATAAATCACACACATAATAAAAATGAAATACAATACCGATACTTGTCCTTCATTGATCCTTACTTCTGCCTTTTTCTTTATCCCATATGCACTCTGGATCAGTTGCCACACTTGACAATATCCCAGTGCCTTCTCCTCAACCATGTGCATAGATACATAGTGTGCATCAAACACATACAACCACACGACATACCACACCATGCAATACATGCATCTACTCCTGACATATAACACATACACCTACACCCAGTGTATACAATACAATGCATCCATCTATACCCGATGTGAAGTACCACTAAATACATGTACCTACATAGAGTACCACACAACGAGTACACATGCCACAATTTCATGACTACATGATGCACATACATAATACCACATGCCCTCAATACAACATGTATGACATGCACACAATACCACACATGCACCAATACCATATGTACAACATGCACACCATACCACCTGTACATTGCACCACCTTCACAACATGTGCACAACATCACATGTACATGATGCCACCTGCACAATGTGTACACAATGCCACATGTACACTACACCATTGTACAACATGTACACAATACCACATGCACGATGTGTATGCGACACCATATGTACATAACATCACATGCATGACATGTACACAGTGCTAAATGCTCATAGAACCTTATGTACAACATGTACACAACACCACATGCTCACAACACCACTTTTATAATCATGCACACAACACCATATGTACATAGCAACATATGTACAACATGCACGCAACACCACATGTCATAGCACTGCATATCCAACATGTACATAGCTTCACCCATACACAGCACTGCATATCCAACATGCACAGAGCACCATATGCACATACACCACATATACATCATGGAGACAATACAATATGTATACAACACCCCATATACAATATTTGCACAATCCTATTTGTACCATCATCTACATAACATTGCATAAATAACATGTACACATGCTATGTATACAGAAAACCACAAGTGCACACATCATATATGAAACATGTAAAACATATACAATGTATGCACAACAATAGTACCATACATCCAAAACGACATTATTCTTACCAAGAAACCTTTCTTCTGGTATCTAATCCATGCTTATCCTATCATGCCGTAGACCACATTGCTTTCACTTTATTGATGTATCCTTCAACATTACCTATTATAACATAAACATAGGCATAATGCAAGTATACAATATCAAATCATATCCACATGATACTGACCTCGTATATTTTTCGTTACTATTCTTCCCACTTGATTCCTCATGAACCAGGAACCTCTTCATGTCATTTAGTTGTGTAAGAAATTATTCCTTCACAAGAATGATCCCTAACAATTCCTATAAGACAATGAAATAGATACATAGATACATACATATATAATCGTTACCATAAAACAATCATCACCTTGTTAGAAAGTGACATACATACATCCATGTATACATATATAAACATCAACATAATCATCATCATAACATAATTCCTAGATAACATAAGGTCTAGGTTAAGAGAAATTCCTTTATTCATGCAACACATGTGCAACATTGACAACAACAGTCCCCAACATAGCCAAGGCATATTATGCCTTGAATCCATTTAATTTACCTTTTCCTATTACCTTTCTCATGACTATACTGCTACTGTCCATTTACCACAATGGGCCCAACCAGTCCAACTGACTATCATAACCTTACCTTCTACTGTGCTACTCATGCAACTAGCTTCATTTGAACCTTACATTAACTTTAAGGTACTGCAAATCTCTCCACAAGCTCCATCAACTTTCCTCTTTCTCAACCAATTCCAAAGAATTAAAACAATAAAAGAGAAGACAAGAAAAAACCAAGAAGAAGACCATGAAAGCCCATAATGATATGCCACTACAACAAAGAGGCAAGGCCTTTAACTGGACATAAACAAAACAAAAAATCAAGCTCACAAGACCAAAAGCACAAGACTGACACCATGATTTGATCCCCATGATTCCCAAGGAAAGCTCAACCCAAACCTTCTTCGAGATTTCATGGCAACCTGTCTTGCCATGTAACTCCCTGCATCATGCTACCATATGCACATAAATTTCAATGTGTAATTAAGCATAGTAATACACCAATTACCTCATCTAATTGTGCCAAGCACATTTCTTGCAACTGAACACATCCACGACATCTCTCAAGGGACTCCAATCCTTTAACGGATCCACTTGTAGCTATATGCTAGCTAATATACCTATCAAGTACACGTTCATGAATCTAGCACATATCCACATAAAGTCAAACAAAATCAAGGTTAAGAAAACTCCTTGTATGCAAAGCACTCGTTCGTTTGGAATTAAGGTTTCCAAACATAGCCAAAGGAATTCTTGCCCGATTCCCTTCCTTTACCATTTTTACTTTGTCACAATTGAGGCTTACTATGTGTTGTCACATCACCCAACTATTAGTTATGTAAACACATCAATTATTACCTTGTCATACTAATACCAAGCATGTTACCTTGCAACTGCTCACACATGTCAAACACATGTTCCAAATATGAAGACAATCATATTTATCAATTTGAAATCAATCATTACCAAGACTAACAATTATTTCATAATCCATAGTCAACTCAACTCATAGTCATCAGTCATAATACTACAACTATCACCTACTATACTCAAGTACATATCAACTGTCTCAACAAATATATTGTAGTAAAATCATCTTAAAACAAGATCATTTGAACACATACTCATATTATGAAATTCATCAAATGTTCATACCATGTTAAATAAATCAACTAGGTGACATAATCAACAATCAAGCACCACATATATGGCATAATCCACCTCATACCTTAATGTATCTCAGAGGAAGTGATCTTGTTTGCATAATCAATCTAGTTAGCACGATATAACTTTATAACACATCATCTCAAGCACTCATAAGATCATGACATCCATAACAATACCTAACTAGCATGTTCACATCATAAACTCATACACATATGCAAAGACAATCTAGATTAGTATGACACCATCTCACAAATATGTCGGTTCATACCTAAGTATCGCAACCATAACCATTTGCATAGGTCAAACTAGGTTAACACAATACATATAACATCAAGATCTTCAATGCAATGAACATAACCATCATACATATGACGAATCCAAATTACAACATCAAGATCTTAATGAAATAACCCTAATCATTAGGGTAATAACAACAATAAGCTATATATCATGCTCATCAACAACATATAACCTAATAATCAAGCTAACTATCCTACAACATACTCATCAACAATATATAACATAATCATCAAGTTATATAACATAAAAAAAAGGAAATACATACAACCATAGGTTACTATTGTTCATAACTATCTGACACATGTGCATATAACTACACTAATCATCTAACATATATCTTGAATGTAATCATAACATCAAATACATGTACATAAACCTAATGTATGTAACCCTAATGCATATAAAAATCCTTAACTTACATACTTGCATGCCCACATGCAATACCTATATGATGATGTGTCCTTGCCTCGAGGTCTAATGCCCTAAATTCACTTTGATGATCTACATCTCCTGCTCTATCTCAGCCAACACATTAAAATCATAACATCCAATAGCACTATGATGACCTAACTTACATACCATGACTTCACAAGGCATTTTTGACCTAGTATTCAAACTAGAACCAAGACCATACATGCATAACAATTGTATATAGACATATAACAAATGAGTACCAAATAATACACACATCATTCTAGCTAGAGTCCAGTCATCAATGCATGACCATATCAACTACACAAACCATGACCTTAGGCATGACAACAACCGTTACTCCATTGTACACATTTCCACATGCAACCAACAATATACATAAGCAATGCCAAATCAACTACACCTACGCATAAACGCATGTAGTTGAACATAAGTGATCAATTCTTGTAATCAACCTACAAGATTGATACATGTAATCAAAATATTCAAAAAAGTAACCTAACATACAACGATGTAAATAGGTATCATGAAATCAACATGTAAGCGACATATAATTCATACACAATCAATCACATGTTCCAAAAATCAAGACATTGTGTCTATTAAATTGAAATCATCATTCACCAATACTAACAACCTATAAGCATACCCCCTTACTATCCATGGTCCACACTATGGTAGAAGGAGGAAGCTACTATAATGGCCCGATCTCCAATGTCCAATTATGGAATGGGATCTCCAAATCTCTACTAAATTTAACCACAGTTGAAAAGAAATTTATTTTTATTTCTCATACATTTTGTATGAGATTAAGTAAAAAATTGCACTTATTCCACTTGTAACATAATAACTGAAAACATGCCACTTTTCCATTTCCTTACATGCAACTTTTCAAATTCTTTGCATGCAACCTTTCAAATTCCTTACATGCAACTCTTCAAATTATTTGCATGCAAATAGGCATAGATAAACTACATCCATATTATCATACTACAATAATATCCCATCCAAAAAAATACCATTTTCTTCAAACAATTACCATAATTTTACATTTTTCTTCAAACAACTACTATATTATTACATTTGCATACTTTTACATTTTTCTTTAAACAACTACTATACTATTACATTTGCATGTAAGCATTTTTTCAAACACCTTACATGCAAACTAATATAGAAAACTCTTTGCATACAAGTAAGCATATATCAACTACATCAATACTATCCTGAGCCACAAACAACATACTCACAAGGGAATTTTATCAAACAATTTGTATGCAATTAATCATTGAACCACTTAAGCATTTCATCAAACACTTTGCATGCAAACTAATATAGCGAATGATTCAATGCATATATCCTAAACTGTAGTAGTGAAAGTTATGGAAACTAAACCATATTATCAGTGGTATTTTACCTCACTATGGTTCAAGTTTCAACTTTTAAGATTTCATAGATGAAAAGTTATAACAAAAATACCAACACAATCATAGTTGGTGCACAATTCCAGGAGTATCCAGAAAGCTAGACTTCCACTAGTTGTATCTCCTAAATTATAGTGAATAAATGTCTGAAATTTTTATCACAATATTAATGGGATTTACCCTAATTGTGGAAAACATTTCATCTCTTGAGAGCGCCCAAAATAAAAGTTATAACAACAATGTCATCATGACCTATTTGAGGCCTAATTTTAGGAGCATTTAGAAGGCTTGACTCCCTTTGCTCATATCTCCTAAAATATTGCGACCCAATATCTGAAATTTCTATCACATAATAATTGGTATTTCCCCTCAATGTGGACAAATTTTGAGCTTATGAAGGCCTACAAAAGATAATTTATTGCATAAATTCCAACATGGCATGTTTAAAGGTGCATTCAAGAAGGTCATCTTCCTTAGATCATAATTCCTAAAGTATTGTAAACCAATATCTAGAATTTTAACCACATTGTCAGTGGAATTTACCTTCAATATGGAAAACTTTACAACTTCTAATATGCCATATAACAAAATTTATAATATATATGACAAAAAACTCTAAAATTTAACCTTTGTTCTTCATTTCACCTATGATAGAGCCCATCTAGTCCAAGTGTTTGAACCATGCTCTAATACCACTCTGTAAAAACCTTTGGGGTAAATGTGCATATAAACTAACATAATAGAAACAAAAATACAATAAACATATCAGCCATCAAAATCTATATATACATCAGTACATTTCCACATGAAAATCAAGGGAATGAATTTTTCATTAATAAATGAAATGAACCAACCAGTGATGGTACTACCATGTTCCACCTGACCATAGATTGGCTGAGCCAAGTCTCTCTTCAACCGATCACCCCTGTGCCATATTCCAAGCATGAATGTGGGACTCATAGAACACATCCAAAAACCAATCAATGTGGAAGTCACCGAAGTTCTTTGCATACACCATGAGGAATTTGAGCGCCTCCTAGTCTCTCAGGCTTTACCGTGCATCCACAGTCTAATCCAAGGATCATTAGAACCTACACCAAGAAATACTCTCAAGGCTTTACCATGCATTCCATCTCGGAATCACTAGGCCCAACGAAGAGAAAATCTGCCTCTTGGATATACCGTATATCCTGCCATTGACCGCATTCCTAGGCCGAGTGAGGCAAACAATCTAGCTTTACCGCAACCCAAAGTCCAGTTCAGGGGATACTAGGCCAGTGGCTTTGTGCATCCTCAGTCTGGTTCAAGGACCACTACCACCATGTGTTTTTCAATTCGGAGATCCACCCCACTTAGCTTCGAATCCAATCCGGCCATCCCCCACAAAATGCATGAGAGAACCCATCTCATCAAAGCTATCAAGAAATGTCAAGGCTAGGTTGAAAATACTGTCACACCTAGAAAAACCCATGCCATGGTAGAAAAGAAACACATGTAATCCCATGTATGCAAAATCTAGCAAGGAAAAATACAAATGCAAGTTGATGCTTGCAATGAAGCCTATTGTAGCTAGTTGATCCTACCTTTCCCTGCTTGATCTTTGCTTCCTCTTTCTTTCTTTGCCTTTCTTGCTCCAATGCCAAAGTGCTCCAAGAAAAAATCTAAGTGTCCAAGAGAATGAGAGAGAGTGATAGAATAATGAGAGAAATCCAAATATAAATTGACCAAGTCTTTCCCACTGATCCTCAAAAGCCTTTTTTATTAATGAGGCCTCTAGTTTCTTAATTTTCCATTATTTTCACCTTCCTTTTCTCCTAATTTCCATTATTTTTATAAATAAATGTCCAAAAAATGCCTTTTTTCCTCTTTAATGTCTTAGTAATTTCCTTTTCCAATTTCATTAGCCATAAACAACCAAATTAACCCCCCCTAATATTTCTTGCCCATCATTCAACTTGGAATACATGTCCCATCATCTGTGGTATTTACATATTTTTACAGGGAATTTTCACTAGGGCTGTTACATCCATGTTTTTGGTTTAAGCTCTACATGGTCACTAGACTTTGGATCCTAGTGAGGTGGTATTAGGAAAATTCCCAAGGGTCGAGGGTCGAGATGGGATTTCTCTTGGAACTCTTAACGAATGAGTGGAGACATTAAAATTCCTCTGGGTATGGGGAAGGAAATCAGAGGTTTCCAAGCTTGTTTGGTGATAGTGATTTCTAGACCGGTTTAGGAGAAATCACTATGGTTTAGGGTTGAGGTGATTTGGCCTCTGGAAGCCCTGGGTGGTTCTATTTTGGTTTAACCCATGTGATCCCACATTCATACTTGGAATATGGAATTGGGGTGATTGGTTGAAAGAGAGATTTGGTTCAGCCCAATCTATGGTTGGGTGGTATGTGGAAGTCCCTAAATAGGTTGGAATTTTCATATGCTAAAATGAGATATTTTCTTATTATGATCAATGAGCACATGTATGGGTTATTGTGTTTATTTCATTACTAGTTTTTCATGGATTCATTATGGTTATATGCTGGTTATAGGCATGGTTAAATGATGTTGTGCTCTTGTCATGGATCTTGCTTATGATTTGTGAAGTTAATGAATGGTTATATGAATTCATGGGCTAACAAGCATTGTTGTAGATAGCTAGAGGGGGAAGTGAGCCTTCTTGACATTTTTTCTGATGAAATCTATGAGACAATAAACAAATATTCATTCATGGGTTGTAGTTGTTATGTTTACCATGTGTTTGATGAAATGTTTCTCTTATGTTTGTGATGTAGGAGCATTCGACTCAAAAATATCATTGTATTTTAGTAGACATTGGGGGTCTTGTGTTTTAAGGAATTTGGTTTCCTATGCATCAAATTAATGTAATTTTAATGTTTTTGAGTGATTTTATGAGAATAAGATCTAAGAGAGGCATATTGTAAATGTTCTCATATGAAGGGGAACATGAGAGAATTAGGATAGTTGAAAGTTCATAGGGATTGATAGATTGGAAATTAATTGTAGATCTTAAATTAGGAATTAGTTCATAATTTCTGGGATTGAGAGGATTCTTAGAATTTAGTTGAAATTATTAAGGATCTGAACCAGAATTGGTTCATAGAACCTTCTGTGTAGATGTAGGCCAAAAAGGCATAGGAAGAGTTAGTTAGTTAGAGTGTGAATTAGAATTTAGAGATTAGATAGAGCTTGATTGTAAGCCTATGGACAGATAGGGAAACGGAGGCCACTGATATTGGAAATTAGGCCTAAGAGAAGAACCTATGTAATTATTTGTTTATTAATATAGAAAACTCGATTTTGAGTTTGTAGAATGTGTACTGTGTAATTGAATTATAATCTTGTGTGAATTAGAGTAAATCTACGTAACTTAGGTTGCAAATGTGCAAAATATGAGAAGGATTAATAGAGAAGTGCGTTACATGGTTACCCACAGATGGTGTTGAAGAGAACCTTCATGCAAAATCTGAGAAGGAGTAACAGAGAAGTGTGTTACGTGGTTGCACACAGATAATGTTGAAGAGAACCTTCACAACAAAGGAATGGCTCTAAGGTTTCCTAAAACCTAAGGCTTACGAAGGAAGCATAAAGGAGCAAGGAGAGATCGAGATCAGAACAAGTGAAAACTGTAAGGCGAGAGTAAATACACATGTAGAAGGCCAAATGGATGATTACACAGTAAGAGCCAAAAGGAGGTAGCAGTGCACAAGAGTCGTTGGATCAATCAGATCAATGAAAGAGAGCGAAGGATATAGACGGTGAAGATTAAATTGCGCAGATAATAGTGAAGAAAATGAATGGTGGAGACTAAACCCATGCGATAAAAGAATAGAAGGGTGGTTTTCGTAGGGAGGAAGCTGTTTCTTGTGCGGCCTTAAAGCTGTAAGTGGTAATTAAAAAATGGACCCAAGAAAGTTATGAACTATGTCTAAATCCAGTTGAAGTCTAGATAGATCACATCTATCTATTGGGTGATTGATCAGATGGATATCACGTGAAAATAAGCGCGGACCTTAATTCAGAAAATGGATGCGATGAGGGTTTATACAACAAGGTTAAAACCTTTTTGAGTTTCGATAATCGTGACCATCCACTTAGTGATTAATCGGAAGGTAATCACACAGAAAAGTGTGTGCAGGTTAATATTCTTGGCAGACTCGATGAGTTAGTCAAAGAAATTTAACTTCTTTGAGTTCCGGCGGGTGAATGGATTAAGGTTGGAGATCATGCGATAGCCATTGATCTAAAGGAGTGAAATTGACAGTGGAGGTTGAACGTGATAAAGGGAGCACCGATAAATGTGCAAACGTTCATGAAATGGTGAAAAGGTAAGGTTTAAGTGGTTTATGTGATATCTCTATTATATGAGAGTTATAATAGAAATAAGAAGAATTGGTGAATTCAGGTTAAGTTAAGAATTAAAAAAATTCTAAGACCGGGGTATGGTTAATAAGCACGGAGATGGAATTAATCAAAGAGTTATTAAAGTTTAGAATTTGAGTTAGTCATATGAAACGGTTCTGCATGAAGTTTAATTAAGAAGCCTAAAACCTTAGTGTAAGAGGAATTTCCCTAAGTAAGGAATCTAAGGAAATTCCTAGGACACACCTAGTGTAACATGCAATGTTATTTGCATAATGTGGGTATTAGCAGCTAAAGCTACATCATTTGGTATTAGAGCCAGGTTAAACCTCTTTTTAATTAAAGAAAAATTGTGCAGAATGCAAGCGTGATTGCAAAAGGAAGAGGAGATCAGGTTATTTGAATCTGATATGTGTAAGGCATGGCATAAGATGAGAGTAAGTGATACTCTTAAGAAGAGATTGTTGAAGCATAAAGAAAACAGAATTATGTTTGTTTTCTTGAGGAAAATGGAGATTCACTCAAATGTGAAGAGTGGATGGAGACTGCTTGTGAAATCATACAAGTATTGTTTTATTTAACTCTAGTTTGAATTTTGCAGGTTAAAGACAGAGTAAAGATTGATAGAAGAAGACAGACAAGGAAAATTGTATGTGTTCTAAAGAACAAAGTGAATGAAATACTGGTAAAACAAGTGGTAGTGAACCTGAAGAATTCGACTGAAGGTTAGACAAAGAGGACACGAGTATTCTCAGAAGCTAGCCGAGAAGAAGCATTTTAAAGTGGCAATAGAAATTGGGCAACAACAAGATTTTGAAAGCTTGGAATGATCTTTGTTTAAATATCATTGATATGCAGGTAACATTAACTAGTGAAGCATCTCAACAAGAAGATCACAACCTAAAGAGAAGTGATGAAGGAAGCCAGTAAGGGTTTCTGAGAGAGAGTGGAAGAACTTAATATTTCATTTGTGTTTGAAATATAAGAGGACAATTGTGTTCTCAAAAGTGCAGATGAGTTGAAATCTACAGCATGGAGTGCTCATGTGGTTCTAGAATAGAGAACCAGAAAGATGCCAAAGGATCGAGCTCAGAGGAGAGAAGCTTAGTGAGGTATCATGCAGCGAGGAGAACTTGCTGTTGCAGAGACTTGTGTAGCTCATAGTGAGTGAATGAAGAACTCATAGAGATGGAGAAGAAGATGACTATTGATAATCATAGCAGAGGTTCTGAGGAAGACCACAACGTAAGAAAAGTGAAGAAGGAGGATGCCAAGGCAAATGGCAAGAGGATGAGTCAAGAGGAGATTGACAAGGAGATTGCTGAGTTAAAAGAACAACTCAATGTATTAAGGATGATACTAGAGGAAAACCAAAGACAAGGTTGGGTCTTGAAGAAAAAGGTAATGAAATGGCCTAAGTTATAGAGAAGGCTACAACAGAGGCGAGTGAAGTGGTTGGTGGAAGAACTCAGAGAAATTGAGTTGGAAATGGAAGTTTCCATTTGTGAAGCATAATAGGGTGAAGTTCTGGGTGGAGATGAAGACTTGAAGACTGAAACTTCAAGTGAGACCAAAAGGTCACATGATTTTAAATTTGATAGTTTGTGTATGTTTGCAGGTGAAACAAGTGAAAAAGGACAGTTTGTTGATATTGTCATAAAGGAGAAAGAATACAGGTAGAATATAAATTATGTTATGAAAGAGGATGAGATAGATAGATCTCATGTAAATGCCTATACACAGTTGGGAAAAAGTTTCACTTTTCAGCATAATGCAAAGGCTGAAAGCAGAGGAAGTTTGACTCATGATGATGGCCAAAAGCAAGAAGAAGTAGGGAAGGATATCAAGCAACCAAGTGAAGGACTTGATGAGATTGAAGAGAAGACCATCGAACTATTTCTGAGTCATGTAAAGGACTTGGAATAATAGGGGGACTTGGTGATTGAATCATCAAGTGAGATCATGAGGTCTGGTGGTTTTAAAAATGACAAGTTGTGTGTGAATGCAGATATTGCAGAAGACAAACCATCCTATGGAACTATCTTAAGTGAAGCTAAAAGTTGCTAAGCAAAGTATGATGATGATTGTCTTTCAAATGAATATCAAGTTGAGTTATTACAACAGAAGGAGTTCATAAATTCCTTGCTTAGTAAAGGAAATATCTCTAGTAGTGATGAGGCAATTATATCTTATGATAAAGAATTTGTTAATGGTAAGGGCAAAGAGAAATTTATTTTCTTAGATGGCCAATGGGAGAGTGATGGAAAGACATCTAAAACTATCACAGAGATGGAGGGTCATAATTTTATTCTGATCAAGAATGAAGAAGTAGTGTCACCAAGAAATTATGCTTGTGACAAAGAAGAAGATAGTGAGGATTGTACAGAGCTTCTAGGAGGAATCCCAAGTGAGATGTCAAGTTTATGTCATGAGTTAAGTCTTTTGGAGAAAAGGATAGAAAACCAAAGAGAAAGTTTTCAGGTTGTAATTCATAATTGAATGAGAATGAAGAAGTTCACTACAGTGGACCAAAGTAGGAAGACATCAATGAAGCAGATGTTGTTGAGAAGAGATCTAGTGAGGATCTTATAAGTTGTTTGGAGAATGAGGAGGAAGAGAGACTTGCAGGAAGTCTCATGAGCTCTCTGAAGAGTTCAGATCAACAAATGGATATGATGATAAGTAAGGCTGACAGGCCTAATGTTTTTATTTCTGACATTTTGTGTGTGGTTGCAGATTTAAAAAATGAAGAACAATCATTGCAAACTATTATACATGTTAAGGAAGATGAGAAGCCTACTAAATGTCTCATGTGTAATGATAAATTATAAATGATGCTAGTAAAAGGATATCATGTTTCTCATGATTGGTGTAAGCAGGCAGGTTTTGAAGTAGATAAAGATGGAAAATCTTCTACAGGTATCATAGAAATTGAAGATGATTGGAAGCCCATATATGATGATGAATACTTCTCAGAAGAAGAAAATTTTGAATTGGTACAAAAGACGTATATAGATGCACTGCTTAATAGAGGAACAATTCAGCATGAAGACCAAAGAGATGAAGTTAAACATAGAGATTGGGATATGGATAAAGGAGAATCAGGTGATAGGAAGTCACTTAAAGTTGACATGAAGATGAAGAAGATGTATATAGACATTTCAAATAGGCAAGAACAGAATTGCATTTTGATGGAGAATGAGACTATGTTGTCTCATGACAATATTAGAATTGCATTCTGATGGAGAATGAGACTATGTTGTCTCATGAAGACAACCAAGGGGGAGCACATGCACATTTGGTTAATGAGGAGACTGGAAAATAGTTAGAAGAATTTGTTGTTGAGGATATGAAGGAGGAAAAGGAAGATTCCATGATAGTACTTAGCCCATGTAATGAAAAAATTAAATCATTGCAAAGTGAATTTGCAGATAAGGAGCAGAAAATAGATGTTGCAGAGGGAGATATCTTCAAGGATATTTAGGAAGTTTGGGTGGAAGCAATATCTACAGAAGTACCTAGAGCAATATCTACAGTAGTACCTGGAGCAATCTCAAAAGTAATAGCAGAAGCTAAAGTAGAAAAAATTGAAGAAAGTAAACAACAGGTTGAAGAGGAGTGGAAAGAGTATAACAACAAGTGGTAGAGTAATAAAAGAAATATTTGTTACCAGCTCAAGGATGTGGTGGAGATGGAGATTGAAGAATTATGGAAGTTGATGACGAAACAATCTAGGTTGAGGAAAATGATAGCAGGAGGAGTGATCAATCAGACCTTGAAACTAATTGAAGAGAGGAAGATGAACCAGAAGACAACATATATACAACAACAGTAAAGGTGCAAGTCATTTGGGTAGTTACAAACTAAAGTTTGGGACCCTAGAGGTTTTTTCGTTAACACATGAGAACACATGATCAGGAGATCATGAATGTTTTCAACCTTGGGAGTCTGATGCAGGAGCATTCGGCTCAGAAATATCATTGTATTTTAGTAGACATAAGGGGTCTTGTGTTTTAAGGAAGTTTGTTTTCTATGCATCAAATTAATGTAATTTTAATGTTTTTGAGTGATTTTATGAGAATAGGATCTAATTAAGTATTGAGTGGCATATTGTAAATGTTCTCGAATGAAGGGGAACATGAGAACATTAGGATAGTTGAGAGTTCATAGGGATTGATATATTGGAAATTAATTGTAGATCTTAAAGTAGGAATTAGTTCATAATTTCTGGGATTGAGAGGATTTAGTTGAAATTATTAAGGATCTGAACCAGAATTGGTTCATAGAACCTTTTGTATAAATGTTGGCCAAAAAGGCATAGGAAGAGTTAGTTAGTTAGAGTGTGAATTAGAATTCAGAGATTAGATAGAGCTTGATTGCAAGCCTACAGGTAGATAGGGAAACAGAGGCCACTAATATTGGAAATCAGGCCTAAGAGAATAACCTATGTAATTATTTGTTTATTAATACATGCAACTTGAATCTAAGTTTGTAGAATGTGTAATGTGTAATTGAATTATAATATGTGTGTGAATTAGAGTAAATATACATAACTTAGGTTGCAGGTGTGGAAAATCTGAGAAGGAGTAACATAGAAGTGTGTTATGTGGTTGTGCACAAAAAATGTTGAAGAGAACCTTCTATTTCAGTAATATTTAGTGTTCTTGGGAAAATGCCTAACCATCTAGATCTAGTAGCGGATCTAAAAACAATAGACAAAGTAATCTTAACCTTTTCTATAATCAACATATAAAACAAGAGAGAAGAGAAACCTACTTGTAGTTTTTGTTAGCTCCTTGTCTCCCTTGACCGATTTTGCTACTCCTTCCCATACTTAAGTCGCTTGGAAAGTACTCGCATAATCACAAAAACAAAAACCCATCAAGGCATAATGATCTATTGCTTATAAATAACATGGAATCGAAAACATGATATACATATGAAAGCATTAACATGTAACACAAGCATAAGGAAAAACTCTTGAAAAATTTATTGATAAGAAGAAATATTACAACCCATATGAGTTCGATCCAGCATCATCCTTCCAATTCAATCCTTCATCACCTCATCACAAGAAAGACACTCCAACATTATAATAATACTTGCACTCAATTCTAATCTCATATCACCAGCATCTCCTTACAGCTCAATATTTTTCAGCCCCTGAGCTCTTAGATGAGTGATCGTTTTATAAGTGAATGAAAGAGTTTATGCCATCAATGGTGATGATAAATGCCTTTCTAAATTTAGAAATCAGTTTCATGGAAGAAGGTATAGGGGATTGATGTTTCCTAATTCCCTTTCTCATCCAAATGTGAACTCAAAGGAGCAGGTGGCATTGAGAAACTTCTAGAGGTTTCCAATGGATAAGGAATCTTCAAACCCTCATGGAAATTTGCTCAAATTCACTTAATGCAGGCCAAAGAGGAACCAAGTGCGCTGCATAACACCTTGTCAGTGTATGGCTTACAAGGTAGCACACCCTAATGAAGGTCTACCTGTGTTGATTTTCTTAGAGGTATTTTTTGGATGTTTTCAGTGTTGGAACTTCTTGGGAAGTAAGGCATTCTGGTGACTAACTTCTTTAGGGCATGTAACAACTTGTACTAGGGTTTGATGGGTCCTAATAGTATCGATCCATAAGTTGGGGTTGATGTGCCCAAATGGATCTATAACAATTGCCCCCTAAAGCATGAAATCGTAAATATCTATGTCAGGTGAAATGCTTTATCATGAGGAGAGGAGGTTTCGAACGGAAGGTGACTTGCATCAATTACAATATCTATATCATGATTTTTTTATTTTTCTCATGAACTAGTTGAGAGAGGCATACCCATGCTCAGCTTATAAACTTTCATTACATATACAAAAATAGTCGTCTACAAATATAGACCCATAAATGGTTGACCATAAGTGTAACTCCATTGTACATTTGATTTAGTACTCCTGAAAATATCACGGCCCGGATGGATGAAACTAGATCCACGGTCTTCCATCTCATCCAATATTTTGCTTGAGTACAAATCTAACCATGTGAATAGATGTTCTGAAGTTGAACATGGAAAGACATTGTATGATTACCAGCCAATGATGTAAGCCATTTATAGATGCGAGAGGAATCAATGATAATGATAATGACCCTCAAGGTACTACAATACATTTCACATGGTGTGAATAAATGATCTGATGTCAAACACCATACAAATCCTTTCGGTGAAGGCCATTGATGTGAACCTATCGCCGGAAGCAAGAACCTTGCCATTTATGTATGCAAGCTTCAAGGTACTGAAGGGGTGTTCCTAAGTCAACTTCTTGGATGATGTGCTGATGTCGACAAGAAGCGACTTGTCATAGGAGGGCCTTGATGTATCCCACATCTACAACACAAAATGAGGTAAATGATTCTGGAGATGAAAAATCGACTGACAACACAAGGTTCAGGAATGGCAGTCATGAAAATGAAGGTTTACGGTATTGCAAAGGGTGAAGTTTGAACTGAATGACTTCTCTTGAACATATCGACGACACTGAATGAATGGCAGCATTGACCCAAAACCAAGTAATGGATGGTATGATAGACCAACGGTGTGATAACCATCAAGCAGATAACCCAACCCAAATAGTCATGGAGATTAAGTGAAAGTGTCATGTTCAAGAGAGACTTGCTACCATAAAGTTTTCTCGACTTTTTCCCTTTTTCCTCAGTCATTGCTGATTAGTACCTCTTTATTTTTTATCAATCTTGAGGAGGATAACATATGATTATTTTATAATTCACCCTTTGGGCGAACCCATCACTATTTCATGCTTTAATGAGTCTAGCGAAGGTGAAACTCTGTCTTGTTTAGATGGACAAGCTTGTCGCTATTTGATCTTTTTAAGGAGTTTAACGACAAAGACAACTCGGTCCTTTTCATGTTTAGAGAGTTTGAAAAGGGACGAAAAGGAAACTCCACAAGGTATTTTTTGTAAAATAATCTCTCAAGTTCGAAAAAGCATAAAATAATACAAGAGAGATGTCGTTTCCAATCCTTTAATGCACTAGAATAGACAAGCGCTCGAAAATCTTTTCATTTTTTAGAGAGCTTGAAAAGAGTTTAAAGGGGACTCTATGGGGGTTTCTTTTCGTTTTTAACAATGCTCGAAAAAGAAACAAAAGTTTTCTTTGTTGTCAAGATGTTCAATTTACACTTAAGCACGTCGAATTCCACTTTCAGCTATTAAACCTACTCAAAACTCCATCAAAGAGGATTAAAAATACATGTTCATAGATAAAATGAATAGAAGCCAATGTTTACTTGATTGTTACATAGACATAAAAACAAGTTTTATTATTCATTTTCACCATTTCACTTTTACAGTTTGATTTTGGTGCTCTGGAGTAGCTTTTACCTCATAGTTCAATAGCTGATTGTGAAGGATTCTATGGATCGTTTCTCGTGCCATTCAGACCAGGTAGGAGCTATCCCTGTTCTCTTTCATTTTATTCCATTTATTTTCAGTTTTAAGAATTTTTTTTTGGTTTTTGAGGCCCCTAGGGTTTCATTTTTCGCTCTCTGGATCAGTGCACCCTTTCAATATCGAAAGATGCGCTACATCACATACACCTAGAAGGCAGTATGCATTGTAGCGTACTATCTCTAATGGAGGGGTGTGATGGGTGCAAAAACCAAATTTTGACAGCTATTTTCTCCTAATTTTTCCACTGTTTTTTGCAAAAAATGGATCCTAATTTGTTTAATGGTTGTATTTCAAACATTCATCAGATCAAAATGGTGATTATATGGATAGAACGAGAACATGAAGAACAATACATGATTGCCCTAAACAATTAGGGAACAATTGATTGTGGGTTGCTGAAGTATTTTCGATTATCTAACATGCGACAACAAATTGAACTTCTTCAGTACCTTATTTGTTCTTGGGATCCTACTGATCAGGTTTTTCACATTAGGGGTAAAACGATCCCCTTTACCATCGATGATATTTACTTTCTGACAGGACTGTCGAGGTGGGGTGCCCCCATCTCATTACCAAGATTTACTAGAGGAGGTGAATCAGTGAGAGATTATATATGACACTTCTGCCGGGAAGGAGCCCAACCTAGTAGAGACAGAAATATCAATATCAAGGATGTTGATGATTTACTGTTGAGAACAATCCTTTTTACCCTCACCAAACTAGCTGGCAGTGCAACTTTACATTTGGCAAATAGTTCATATATGCAGTATGCTTTGGAGTGCTTGGAGCCAAAGGTATTCAACTGGTGTGAGGCAGTGCTTTCATCCATGAAAGAACAACTGACCAAGGTAAAGAATGGGAAGACAAAAAATTTTGGTTATGGGTTTATCTTGGTTTTTTTTGCCTTGGAGAGAATCCCATTCATGCAACCACAACACATCTCACTGGGAGTACCTAGACCTAGAGACCCACAGATGCAGAGGTGGGTAGATCTTATGGATAAGCATGCTGGCCAGTCATTGATCTCATTTACCTCTGCTTTCGTTGAGTGGTTCGACTATCAGGAGATGGCCTTCGTAGAATATCCATATTCAGGGATGGATTTCCATGGTGATCCAGATCTGGTGTTACTGGTTGGAGCGCAATGGAGTGTTATTGGTAAATTGATTGACCACAATGTTTTTGTTTTTAAAGTTTCTACTTTTTTTTTGTTTTTTTATTATTTCCAAGACTAATTTTTTTTTTTTATATGCATGCAGATGTTGGATCTATTTGACTTGTGGGTCACCAATGAGAGGTGGGTGTGCTAGTACAGAGAGCTGTTGGGAGAGCAGTTCTCCGGGACTTGGATTTAGTAGAGACGTTGGCCGAGTTGCAGGATCACATAGAGGGTTTGACCCTCGGTATTCCAGATGTCTGGATTGAGGAGTTACCTATGCTATTGCAGCGCCATACCATTGGCGTGTCGAGTCGTTGGATGAGACTCCTATGCATGATAGCATAGGTTAGGACCTGTTATCATGAGCAACACTAGTTTACTTGGATATTTTCTGCATACATTTTTGAGTTTTTTGGGTCAGATGACTGATTTTGTCTTGGACACAAACTATTTGTAAAAACTATTATACAACTATCTACAACTATCTATTTGACTTTCAAAGTTTTATTATGGTTAAGTGATGCAATCTGATTCAAATGATGATGTGAATTGAAAATGTTTACTTTACAAATGTCTCAAATATCTATTTAACACATAATTTGCTAGAGAGTCAGTTAATGTGTTTAGATTTCTGGAAATATTTTGATATTGAATAAATTCAAAATACCTTTCCAAAATACAAACTCTAAGGAACATGTGATGAATTGCAGGGTTACAGATGGTATAGACGTTGGTAAGCTGTAGTATGAGAAGTTGTGAGTCTAGCCTAATGATGATTCAGTGTATGCCAAGTGAAATGGAATTAGAGAGGAGTTCAATCAACGCGCTATACTCAGCGATATTGTTTGTCAATTGTCCAATACATATCCCTCTAAAACTCACTAACTCACCACTTGGAGTGAAAATGGCGATGTTGTAGAAGATAAATTTTGCGTACTATGACTAGATCCATCGGCATAACCAACAAATGGTTCTGAAAAGTTCGACATCTGCAACAAATGCGAAGTGGATTACCTAACCAAAATAAAAATTCTAAAAGAAACACACACACAAATGTAATAAAAGCATATATACAGTGAGTTTTACTACACTTAGCTAAGCATAGCAACGTTTAAGGTACAACCCGTTCCGGGGCTGCGAAAATGGAATCCCATCATAGTCCACTAACTTGTAGGCACCTTTTGTCAACAGAAATTTAACAATGTAAGGGCTCATCCATAGTGGTTCACATTTTCCCACTGCAAGTTTATTAGAATCCTGATTGTAAAGCAAGACTAGTCACCTTTTGAGAAGACACGAGGCTTAACATTTTTATCATATTGCGCCTTGATGCATTTCTTATGTGCCTCGTTAGCCATTGCGGCATCACGATGGGTTTCATCTAGATGGATTGACTCCAAGAAACACGCTTCTTCTTCAGAAGTGTTAGGTAGCAGGTCAATTGTGAGTTTGAGAGACAAGATTTCACATTGGATTGGTAAGATTGCTTCCAAACCATACACCAAATGAAAAAGGCATAAATCCAGTCGCATTTCTCACCGAGGTTCGATATGCGCACAAAGCCGAGTACATGATTAAATTCCAATTCCTTTTATGAACTCCAATCATTCTTTGCAACATGCATTTAAGGACTTTGTTGATAGCCCAAACTTGTCCATTAGCTTGCGGGTAGTATGGAGTAGAACTATCATGTAACAGTCCTAGTTTGGTAGTTAATTTGACCATCATGTGATTGTGAAAATGTGACCCATGATTTGTAACTATAGCTTGTGGTACACCAAACCTGGCAACCACATGGTTGAAAAAAAACAGAGCAGCCGTTTCGCCATTGTTGTTCAATGTTGGCATCGCCTTGGCCCGTTTGATAAAATAGTCAACAACAACTATAATATGCCCATGCCCCTTGGCCAAGGTGGAGTTACATGTCATGAAGTCAATGCCCCATTTTGCGAATGGGCCAACAACAATGACTGGATGTAGTGGTGTAGGTGGTAATATAGTTTTATGGTCAAATATTTGGCAAGCATGGCAACTTCTGACAGCAAGAATGCAATCTTTGAATATGGTTGGCTAGAAGTAAACAACGCATAGAATTTTCAGTGTAGGTGTGTAACCAGATAAATGGCCCGCACAAGCACATGAATGACACTCATTCAAATCTTTTTCAGCCTCCTCATGAGTAAGGCACCTACGTAAGATTGTATCGACACCACAATGATAAAGTGTATCACCAATGATTAGATAATCTTTGGTTTTTTTTCGAGTATGTCGTTGTTCAAAGCGAGAGGTATTAGGCCAAAAAGCTTGGGTTTTGAGATAGACTAGTATATCTCCATACCATGGATCACTTGACGAGATCAGAAACAGAGACTCATCCAAGATTGATGCTTCGGATGTTAAATCATTGGAGGATGAGGGAAGATCGCAAAGTAACTTGGAAAAGACAAGATATTTCTTTGATTTAGATTTGATGAATTCCAAATCAAACTCCTGTAAGATAACTATCCATCTAGAATATCCCCCCCCAGCAATTAATGTGAAAAAATGTATGTCATAGGGTTGCAATCTGATACAATGGTAGTTTTTCGAAGGAGCATGTAATGAGGAAATCTCTGCATAGATTGAATGGCTACTAAGGCTAACTTTTCAACGTATGAATACTTACTTTCTATATCATTGAGATTACAACTCAAGTAGTAAATAGGATGTTTAGTTCCACTTTCTTCTTGAACTAAAACCATACTAATGGTTCTTCTTGAACATTAATGATGCTCTAATCAGGGAATCTTTGAGAGCATCAAAAGAATCTTGCAAAACTTGGTCCCAATGGAACAGTACCCCTTTCTTCAATAGATGTGTATAACCTTTAGCTAATTCAGCATAGTTTTGAATGAACCTCCTTAGAAAGTTTGCCTTCCCTTGAAGTCTCTATATTTGTAACAAGTTTGAAGGTGGAGGCAAGTCAAGGATTGCCTGAACCTTAATGGGATTGAGTCAAATTCCATCATTTGAAACTACGAATCCAAGAAATCGACCAGAGCCAACACAAAACACACATTTGTGTGGATTGAGTCTTATCTTGTAGTGTCAACATCGTAAGAATATTGCTCTCAAATGTTGCATGTGATTAGTCCGTTTTCGCGAATGAGCAGGAAAATCATCAACATAAGGTTGAACAATGTGCTTGATGTCATGGAAGGCATAATTCATCGCCCTCTGCAATGTAGCCCCTGCATTATTCAAACCAAAAGGTAGATTTAGATAAGTGAATGTGCCCCACAGACATATGAAAGTGGTTTTTGATTGGTATTGTGGGTAGATATTGATTTTATTGTAGCCAAAAAATCCATACATGAATGAAAATATTTCACATCCAACGCATTCGTCAATAATCTGGTCGATAAACGGTGTAGGATAATTGTCCTTAGGACATGCTTCGTTTACATCCCTATAATCAATGCACACTCGAATTTCCCCTTGTTTTATCATCACTGGAACAATATTAGATACCCAATCAGTAAGAGGTACAAGAAAAATGAAGCCAACACACAAAGGTTTTTCAACCTCTGCTTTAATGGTAGTGGATTTCTTAGGATGAATAGGTCGAAGATGCTGTCGTACTGGTTTGACATCAGGGTACATTTTAATTTTATGTTCAACAATACTTGAGTCAATGCCTGGCATCTCCTCATAAGACCATGCACAGATATCTTGAAATTCACGAAAAAAAGCACAGTACTTATCAAGTTCCAATGAAGAACAAGATTTACTAACATGAATGTTTTCTACATGATGTAGGAGCATCTGATTCGGAGGAAAAATCTTCTGATTTATTCCACAAAATCAGAAAAAAAGTCTATAGGCAAGGAGTGGGATCCTTTGCCTGCTGTTTCTATGTCATTTTAGTTAAATTTAGGAAATAGATAAGGAATAAAACATGCCATCTTTTCTAGATAGGCTTAGAATAAGGCATGCTAGATTAGTTGTTATAGAAAACAAAGAAAAGCTCAATTTACTATGTATTGCTACTTTTTCTAAATGTGACTACTTTTGTAATAAGGCAGCTATGGATGAAAAAGGAAAAAGATGTTAAACTTAGCCGCCAAGGAGGAAAGATTTCCTCTCATGTAGAACTCCAGAATTAGAAATCCATTTTGTGCATGAACAGTAGGAAGATGAATTCAATTCGCAACTCTTCAATGAAAAAAAAACCAGTGCCTTGAATTATGAATGAAGAGCGCGCGTATCCATGGAGGGCGGAATATATATTTTGACTATGAAATGACTGTGTCCGATTTTCTGGACAGCTCATATATAAAAATTGGTTTGGTATTGTTAATAAAAGAGATTGGGTGTGCGTATTAAGCTGCTGTCAATTGTATTGTGTTGTATGTATTGTATGCCTGTGGAAATTTGTAACTACTGTGCGCTCAGAACTCAATTGAAAACTGATAGAACTGTGTGTATTTATGGACCGAAATGTGTGTATTTATGGACAGCGGAACCTTAAGTGGGGAATCGCATCATTAATGTGTGGAAAGTGAAACGTTGGCGGAGAAACCCGTGTATAAATGTGCTGAGAGCGCATTGTGAACACGCTACAGGTTGTGTATGGTTATAATATTACAGTGTTGAAATTTGTGGTGTGCGTTTGACCTGCTGTGCGCACAATTGTATGTGCATTGTTTATATTATGAAGGACTATGGTGTGTACATTGCAATTGCTGTATGCGGAATGTTCACAAATTGATGACAGTTGGGTTATAAGTTTCCACCATTGCTGTGCATATATTGTTGCATGGATATCCATCATAACAATTCGCAGTTACAGCATGAGCTTAAGTTAAAATTGTTGTATAGCAGATCCTCTGAATCTCAGGCATAGTTTTGTATGTAAAGGCATGCAAGCCCAATCTGGATTGAAGGCCTTGTAAATTTTACTCAGTAAAGAAGTTGTTGATTTAATGACTGATGACCTCAGAGAATTGACAAGAGACCGAGACGAAGACATAGAACATATTTCAAACAAACTAGGAAGACTGTCATTAGAACCAACAAGAAGTCCATCATTAGTGGTATCAGAGCCAGCAACTGGCGTTGAATTAAATCTCAGGAGCAATAGCAGGATGGCTTTCAGGGTTGGAAGAGGACGAGGACATGGACGTGGTGGAAGAGGACGGCCTGCTGAGAATGTCGAATTGAGGGAAGATATAGAAGAGCTGTGAGCTAGATTGGATGTGTTAACCTCCGGCAGGAACATAGATGATGGAGATGTGAGTGAACCCGAAGTTGAAGCTATTGAGGAGGAAGCTGTAGAGGTTACTCCTGAGATGAGGCTCTTTCAGTCAGTGTTGAAATCCACAGCCAGCCCTTGGAATCAATTAGTGCTGGTTTACCAAGGAGGACTGAATCTAGAAGAATTAATCAACTGGATTAATAGCATGGAAAAATTCTTCGATTATGAAGAGACAAAAGATGAGAAGAAGGTAAAGTTTGCTGTCACCAAACTAAAAGGCCATGTAGCACTCTGGTGGGATGGTGTGCAGGCGGAAAGGAGGAGACTCGGCAAGCAACCAATCAAGAATTGGAGCAGGATGGTAGCAAAGCTAAAAGGTAAATTTTTGCCCAGTAACTATCAACAGACATTGTTTAGGCAAATGCAAAATCTCAGGCAAAGAGCTTTGACGGTAAAAGAGTATACATAAGAGTTCTATAAGGTGAATAAGAGCTTGAGAAGCCCAAGACACAGATGAAAAAGTGGCTAGATATATGAATGGCCTCATAATGGACATTCATGATGAAATAAGTTTACTGTCTCCAAAAACAGTAGAGGAAGCCTATCAGATAGCACTGAAGGCTGAAGAAAAACTCATGAGGAAGCAGTCTGCCAGGGGGAGAGGGACTTTCAGAGGGAAAGGAAGTCAAGGTGGTAGAGGAAGGTCTACAACACCTAAATATGGAGCTAGTAGTAGCTCAACCCCGCATGCACCTAGAGGAGGTGATGCAAGAGGCAGAGGGAGCTTTTCCAGAGGAAGAGGAGACAGGGGAAGAGGCAGAGAAATAAGATGTTACAGGTGTAACAAACTGGGACACAGAGCTTTTGAGTGCCCAGAGAATGCAAAAGTAAGGAAGAGAAATGCAGTTGTTGCTCCAGCTGAGGGAGAGGCACTAGTGACAGCAGTACCAGAAGAAGAAAACACACCAGAGAGAGGAGAATCTCTGGTACTTAACAAAGTTTTGATTAAACCAGCAAAGGAGGTGACTGAATCGCCACAAAGGAAAACTTTATTCAGGACAGTATGCAAAGTTCAAGGGAAATGTTGCCAGATGATCATTGATAGTGGCAACACTGATAACTTGGTTTCTACAGAAGTAGTAGAGAAATTGAAGTTGAAGACAAGGAGGCAACCAACACCGTATAAGGTGTCATGGTTACAAAAGGGACATCAGCTACTGGTAAGTGAATAGTGTGAATTTGAATTTCATGTGGGCAAGTACAAAGATAAATTTGTTTGTGATGTGATGCATATGGACGTGTGTCACATATTGCTGGGGAGGCCTTGGCAATATGACAGAGGAGCCATGGATGATGGAAAATGAAACACATACAAGTTTGAGAAAGATGGTGTTAATCATACATTACTGCCTCTACCCGAAGAAGGTGGACCGGGACAGAAGACAGATCCAAAAACTCTGCTACTTGGAGGAAAGGAGTATTTGAAGCGGATGGAAGAAAATGAGGTAAATTATGCTGTAATTTGCAAGCCCAAGGTAATCATGACTTCCACCAAAGTTTCTGATTTACCCATTGAAATTCAAGAAATGTTGGAGAATTATTATGATATTATTGTTGATGATTTGCCTAATGAGTTACCACCCATTCGAAGAATTAGTCATCATATAGATTTAATTCCTAGAGCAAGCTTGCCTAACAAAGCAACATATAGAATGACTCCTGTAGAAAATGAAGAAGTTAAGAAACAGGTGCAAGAATTGCTTGACAAGGGGTTAATCAAAGAAAGCTTGAGTCCTTGTGCGGTGCCAACAGTGCTAAGCCCAAAGAAAGATGGAGGCTGGAGAATGTGTACAGATTCAAGAGCCATTAATAAGATCACAATCAGGTACATATTTCCGCTACCCAAAATTGAAGACTTAATGGATTGTTTGTCTGGTGCAAAATACTTTTCCAAATTAGATCTTAAAAGCGGGTATCATCAAATAAGGATAAGAGAAGGGGATGAGTGGAAAACCGCTTTTAAGACCAATGAAGGATTATATGAATGGAGAGTTATGCATTTTGGGTTGTTTAATGCACCAAGTACATTCATGAGACTTATGAATGAAGCTCTTAAAGAATTCATTGGTAAATTTGTAATAGTATATCTGGACGATATATTAGTCTATAGCAGGTCTAAGGAGGAGCACTTGAGGCATTTAAATTATGTCCTGCAGAAGCTACAACAAGAAAAAATATTGTTGAACCTGAAGAAATGTTTATTCATGAAAGAGGAGTTGGTGTACTTGGGATTTGTGATTTCAGCTGAAGGATTAAAGATGGATCCAGAAAATATCAAAGCAATTGTGAAGTGGCCTTCACCCAAAAGTGCTTTTGAGGTAAGGAGTTTTCATGGTCTTGCTAGTTTTTACAGAAAATTCATTAAGAATTTTAGTAAGATTAATGCACCTATTATTTAGACCATAAAAAAAGATAAACAACCATTTAAGTGGATTGTTGAAGCAGAGAGAAATTTTCAGTTGTTAAAGAAGAAAATAACTGAAAAGCCTGTTTTGGTTCTTCCTGATTTTAACAAAACCTTTCAAGTTAAGTGTGATGCCAGTGCAGAAGCAATTGGAGGAGTTTTGAGCCAAGAAGATAGGCTGATAGCTTATTTCAGTGAAAAGCTAAATGATGCAAAAAGGAAATATTCTTCTTATGATAAGGAGTTTTATGCAGTTGTGCAGGCATTAAGGAAGTGGCGACATTATTTGATGTCAAAAGAATTTATTCTCTATTCAGATAACCATGCATTGCAATTTATCATGCAGCAACCAAAGCTCAGCCAGAGACATGCTAAATGGGTAGAATATCTTCAAAGATTTCATTTTGTGTTGAAGCATATAACTGGACAGTCAAATAAAGTTGCAGATGCCTTAAGTAGAAGGAATGTTTTGTTCCAGGAAAGTCAAATCCAAGTGGTGAGTTTTGATTTTCTTAAGGAGTTATATGAAAATGATTCAGATTTTAAAGAGGCATTTGAAGCTTGTAGGAATCCGGCTTTGGCAGATAGGAGCAAGTGGTTGGATTATTTTCTACAGGATGGTTTGTTGTTCAAGAAAAATAAGCTGTGCATACCAGTCTGTTCGATGAGGGAAAATTTAATCAAAGAAAAGCATAGTGGAGGACTTGCAGGACATTTTGGTACAGAGAAGACTTTGGAGCAACTCAATAGGTTTTATTTCTAGCCAAGAATGAAATCTGAGGTAGAGAAGTATGTAAGAAATTGTAAGGTCTGCCAGTATGCAAAAAAGAAGCCAGAATACCGGATTATATATTCCATTGCCCATTCCAGATAGGCCTTGGGATATGATAAGGATGGATTTTGTGTTGGGATTGCCAAAAACTCAAAGAGGCTATGATTCAATCTTTGTTGTAGTAGATAGATTTTCAAAAATGGCACACTTTATTCCCTGTTATAAAACTAGTGATGCTTCTCACATTGCTAACTTGTTTTTTAAAGAAATTGTAAGATTGCATGGATTGCCCAAAAGCATTGTTTCAGACAGGGATTCAAAGTTCGTGGGACATTTCTGGAGAACATTATGGAAGAAGTTGGGAACTAAGTTAAGTTTCAACTCAGCCTATCATCCTCAGACTGATGGACAGACTGAAGTTGTGAACATAATTTTAGGCGATCTTTTGAGGAGCCTTACTGCAGAGCATCCAAAGCAATGGGATCAAGTATTGCCACAAGTTGAGTATGCATATAATGATTCACCAAACAAGAGCACAAGACAAAGTCCATTCCATATTGTTTATGGAATGCATCCTAGAGGAATATCTGAACTAAGAAATTTGGGAAAAGAAGAAATGAGGAGTGCAGAAGGTGAAGACTTTGCTTCTAGAATGCAATCAATACATGAACAGGTGAAAAAACAGCTGCAAGATAGCAACATCAAGTACAAAACTAGAGCAAACATGAAGAGAAGAGAAATGAATCTTGAAGTTGGAGACTTGGTTTTAGCACATCTCAGGAAGGAGAGATTTCCAAAAGGTGAATATAATAAGTTGAAATCTAAGAAAATTGGACCATGCAAGATACTGAGGAAGTTCTCTGCAAACGCTTATGAGATTGAATTGCCACCTAGTGTGGGAATATCACCAATTTTTAATGTTGCAGACTTGTATAAATATGAAGATACAACTATAGATGATGCAATACATGATCAAGAAACTACAAAGATTAACTGGGTAAAACAGCTGCCCACAGCAAGGAATTTACAGCCAGAAAGAATTCTAGACAAGAAGGTGCACAAGAAGACAAGGAGACGGGAATACTTCCAGTATCTGGTCAAATGGAAAGGACAGCCAATCACTTAAGCTACTTGGCAGAAGATGTTCTACAGAAACTGGGCAAATCTGTAGACCAGTTCATGGACAGGAGCCCATGAAGAATTTTGTCCTTAGGAGTCTAATGCAAGAGCATCTGATTCGAAGGAAAAATCTTTTGATTTATTCCACAAAATAAATAAAAAAATCTACAGGCAAGGAGTGGGATCCTGTGCCTGCTGTTTCTATGTCTTTTTAGTTAAATTTAGGAAATAGATAAGGAATAAAACATGCCATCTTTTCTAGATAGGCTTAGAATAAGGCATGCTAGATTAGTTGTTATAAAAAACAAAGAAAAGCTCAATTTACTATGTATTGCTACTTTTTCTAAATGTGACTGCTTTTGTAATAAGGCAGCTATGGATGAAAAAGGAAAAATATGTTAAACTTAGCTGCTAAGGAGGAAAGATTTCCTCTCATGTAGAACTCCAGAATTAGAAATCCATTTTGTGCATGAACAGTAGGAAGATGAATTCAATTCACAACTCTTCAATGAAAAAAAAGCTAGTGTCTTGAATTATGAATGAAGAGCGCGCGTATCTGTGGAGGGTGGAATATATATTTTGACTATGAAATGACTGTGTGCGATTTTCTGGACAGCTCATATATAAAAATTGGTTTGGTATTGTTAATAAAAGAGATTGGGTGTGTGTATTAAGCTGCTATCAATTGTATTGTATTGTATGTATTGTATGCCTGTGGAAATTTGTAACTACTGTGCGCTCAGAACTCAATTGAAAACTGATAGAACTGTGTGTATTTATGGACCGAACTGTGTGTATTTATGGACAACGGAACCTTAAGTGGGGAATCGCATCATTAATGTGTGGACAGTGAAACGTTGGCGGAGAAAGCCGTGTATAAATGTGCTGAGAGCGCACTGTGAACACGCTACAGGTTGCGTATGGTTATAATATTACAATGTTGAAATTTGTGGTGTGTGTTTGACCTGCTGTGCTCACAATTGTATGTGCATTGTTTATATTATGAAGGACTGTGGTGTGTACACTGCAATTGCTGTATGCGGAATGTTCACAAATTGATGACAGTTGGGTTATAAGTTTCCACCATTGCTGTGCATATATTGTTGCATGGATATCCATCATAACAATTCGCAGTTACAGCATGAGCTTAAGTTAAAATTACTGTATAGCAGATCCTCTGAATCTCAGGCATAGTTTTGTATGTAAAGGCATGCAAGCCCAATCTGGATTGAAGGCTTTGTAAATTTTACTCAGTAAAGAAGTTGTTGATTTAATGATTGATGACCTCAGAGAATTGATAAGAGACCGAGACGAAGACATAGAACATATTTCAAACAAACTAGGAAGACTGTCATTAGAACCGCCAAGCAGTCCATCACTACAATGTTAGGCTTGGTCGAAATGTTTATAGAAATTGTTTCTTCTATGTTGGAAAAATTACACTCAGAATCTACAGTATTTACATAATTTGACAATAAATCAACAATTGATGGGTGATTTAGTTCATTTGAATAATCTTCATTGTCACCTCGAAGGTGGGAATGATGATGATAATCCTCCCGTGGTGTCTCTCCTATCATCATTGATTTGATGATTCCTTCATCTGTAGAATGTATACGTGAAAAAGGTTATGAAGAGGTACCATATTCTAATGACCTATCTACCCATACAATTGTTGAGTGCGGATTAGGGTTTGTCGCACAATCCTAAAAAATTGATTGCTATGATGATTCAATGGGGCTGAAGGACAACCCCTCACTATGACCATCAATTTAAAAGTAGTTGGAAATCTTCATAAAATCATATGATGCAGAAGAAATCATGTTGCAGGTCTCCACTCTTGCGACTTCCACCAAACCAGATGGTGACGGGAGGGTGAAAGTGCCCATCAGGGAAGGATCTTTACGAGACCTACTCCAACACTTTGAAGTCGCAGTGGGTTTCTATGTATCAACGAAATGCTTCCCATAGCTTGTGAACTATTAGAAAAGAAGGTTAGCTGATCAATGACTGTAATTCCACCCTTGAAAGGGAATGCAATTATACAAAAGTACGTGGAAACAATAGCAACCATAACATATACCCAAGGCCTTCCTAGTAAAATGTTGTAGTTGAGGAGTCCGTCAACTACCTCAAGTCAACAGTTACTGTCTTTCCCTCTAGTTAGATTTGCACGTTTCTCAAAATCCCATATGGAGTATACGTTCTTCCATCAAAGGCTTTTAACTTAGTTGGTGATTGTGACAAAGGCGATGAACCAAGTGTTTTCCAACAGCTCATAGATAGAATGCAAGTAGATGCCCCCTCATCAATAATAGTTTGGTGAACATTCTTATTGAGAGATTTTACTTGTATTAGGAAAGCTAACTACACCGGTAACTATGGTGGATATCCTGCATGGTTAAAAATCAAAAGATTCAAATCTGTAGGATCTATTCCACCTATTACTGACAATAAAGCTTGTTTCTGGGAGGGATAGTTTTGCAACACCTTGAGTGTCGACATAGCGGAAGGTGATTGAGCCAGATCCTCCACTATGTTATAGTTTTGAGTTGCTCGAGCACGAGGATTGAATGTTGATTTATGCACAACTCTCTTTGGTGACTTTATCGTCAATTCAGGTACAACCGGTGGAACAACTTCAGATGAAGTCGTGGTCGAAGTACTAGGTTGATCAGTGGCCTGGGTATTTGATGATGATGGATTTCCATAATCTTTATTTCTTGTTGACACCAAAACATTGTTTTGTCGATTTTTTATGGATAACATGAGTACTTGGGATGTGGAAGCATTGTCAGTTGCAACCAAATGTGTCTCCGGGGTTGGAAATGAATCTGTCAACACTGCTGATGTGGTTGAAGTCTTTAAAAGTTTAGAGACCTCAGAGCGATGTGGACAATCTCTTGTATAATGCTTTTCATTACATATCAGACATGGTTAACGAGGTTTCCTTGCCATGGTATGGGATTCAGATGATTTCTCTGGAGTGGAAGTTTCCTGTTTCTTTTCGTCATTCTTCCCCTTTTTCTTACCTCCTGGTTGCTTTGGATTTTTGCCTTTATCAGATGAAACAACATTAATCTTAGAGGCATGTGTGTTTTCTGATGCATTTGCATCTTGAATTGAAATGGCAAGAGTTTGACCAGATGGTCTTCCTGTTGCATGTGTGCTTGAAGAACTAATCACACCGTCACCGGCATGAGAGTCCTTACTCGATTATGGGGGTGGTGGAACGGTGTAAGCTGGTCTAGGTGCATTAGAAATTTTATCATAGAGCGTGTCGGATTGTGTGTAAATCAAATCCAAGTATTGGGCACAAGCGATAGCTTGCTCTTCAGTGACAACTCCACCTTTTGCCACATCCTCGGTGATTGATGGCAACAAGGAATTTATGAACCACTCAGATAAAATCTTATCGGGAACGTATGTCTTAACAATTTGACGATGACGCGACTACTCATGAATATGGTTCGAGATATGGGTGGAGGCAGTATGTTTAAAGTTGGTCAAGAGTTCCGTTCTAGTCTCATATCGGATAGGTATCTAGAAGTGGGTCAAAAAGGTAGTGGCTAAAGTGGTGAAGTTATTGAAAGAAGCTCTTGGTAATTCAATGTACCATTTAGTAGTTGGACTAGTAAGTGTTCTTTGGAAAAGACGAAGTCTGATCGAATCATCATTCAAAGTGTTGGATGAACACCATAAATGAAAGGTCATAACATGATTCGATGGGTCTTCTTCAGGATTTCTATTGAACTTTGAAATATCATATGGTAGCTTATGCGGAATTACCAGCCACCAAGGTGCATATGTGATTGGATCATTAGTGAGCCAGTTTAAATATGGTAATTCTAAAGTTGCTACAAATGGCAACTGTTGATTCAAGTCAGGTTGAGCATACCCAGGATATGATGGAATTTCCTGTGCAATAGGTCTTTGCATACCAACATAGGGCATCTGCATTTGGTAACCTTGGTATCGTTGTTGAACAAAACCAATATAAGGTGGCCATTGATAACCAGATTGAAATTGTGGTTGTCCATAACCTGCAAAGCCTTGTTTCCCAGGACCTTGGTAAGCTTGATATTGACCAAAACTAGGTTGATCTTGTGAAAAAAAAAAACTAAGGTTGGAACTGTTGGAATTGGGGTTGTTGGAATTATGGCAATCATGGTTGTTGAGACAACTGTTGTTGCCCATCAATGAAAGGTTGACCAAGTTGTGAATCAACTATACCAGTGTAAGCCTGGGTCAATCCACATAAAGGTATACTAACCTGAGGTTGTTGCTGAGCTCCAGAAACAATTGGTTGTTGTATAACCACTTGAGAAACTTGAACCTCTTGACTTGAAACTTGTGGTTGCAAGGAAGAAGGATCAGTTTGTACTGGTTGAGATACAACAGTTTGAGCTTGTGACTGTGGTATAGTAGTGACAACAAGTGTAGTAGGAATATTTGACACAGTTTGCGTTGGTTGTGTTGGATACACAAGCCTTAGTTGGGTTGGAATTGATGGTTGCCATTGAAAAACTCTAATTCCAGGTTGACTTGAATATTGTGGGAAATTACCATATGGTTGTCCTCCGGAATAAGGAGGATACGATGAATAAGCATATTTCTCTCCATATGGTGGAGATCCAATATTTAATGGATACATAGGTCTTTGATGACTAGATTTCCCAGCCTGATACTGATGTGTAGGATCAAACTGTTGAGTTCCCATTAGAGAAGAACCAAGTAGAATTCCGAATGAGAGCATGGGTGATGACCATGGTGCAAAAACAACCCCTGAGTGGGTTCTAGACAATGATTTGTAACCAACTGAGACGGATGATTCACCATACAGGTGCAACTTAGGTGTGGTAGAAAACATCGAAGGAGTTACAACAAAATATTTTGCTACAGCTGCATCAAATGATACAGTCTTGGACATTAACGATTGTTCAACCATAGTTAACTGGCCCAAAAGTTGTCCTAAAGATTCAACGGGTACTTGAAAGGAAGCAGGATCAGATGATGCAAAGTAATTAGGAGTAGTAGGATAAAGATTAAGCCCAGTTCCAAAGTGAAAAGGGGTTCTAGGTGTGGAATATTCTACTAATTCCTCCTCTATGGCAATCGAATATGGTGGAAGTACTTGACTGTCAGGTTCGTAAAAGATTTCTACTGTTGATGAAAGAGTAGTTTCAATAGTGATTGATGTCTGAGGGGTAACAACTTCTGAATGTTGAAATTCGAAGTCCAGATGTTCAGGTAAATGAACAATAGTTTTAAAGAGAGGTTCCTAAACAAATTCAGGTTCAGATGTAACTTCTATTAGAACTGGGATAGATTCTAGACCAACTGTTGGTTGAGTTGTTTCAAGCTCAGAAGCACTTTCTTGTTGAACAATTTCAAGTTGAGTATCAACTTTTTGTTGGAAAACCTCGGTTACTATTACACTAGGATCAATGTTAATGGCCTCAGGTGATTGTGAAACTTCTTCTTTAGGAACGGATGTACTAGAAATAGTTGGAGTAACTGGAGTCGCTGTAGCTACTGAACCAAATGTTTAAGGTAACTAGGAGTTCTTGATGTACTAGACTTAATTAAACGAGACCACTTTTTCCTAATTGGTGTCACTTTAGGAGGTAAAGGCGATTGGCTAGCTATTCTCCATGAACGATGAGGTTTGGGTTGATGTTCCTCCACAATTGTTGATTAGTTTTATCAACTTAAAGTCAACTAAGGAATAAGGATGTTATCGTGGTCAGTTAATTTTTACGACACTGGAACACAACTTTGCTTTTTCATTTTTAAAGAGTTGAGAAAAAACAAAAGATGACTCTAGTCGCCTTCGATGTTTAATGAGCTTGAAATGACAAGTGATTAGATGATCATTTTACTTTTAAAGAGTAAAAAAGGAACGAAAGTGACTGCTCTGGAGATTCTAGACAAGAGGGTTTACCAGAAAAATCACAAAACTGCAATATACACCTTAGTGATAAATGAAAGAGAAATGACCAAGGATTTTATGTACAGTAGTCAATCCTCCCGAATGTTGTGTTCAGTGCGTTGTGACTGGTAAGGCGGCAGACTCGGCTTCCTAGGGATAAAAGATTTCAACCTATTGGGGTCTCCCAACATATACTCGACGGTACAGGGAGCACAAGTCCATACTAGCACTTATTGAATCAGAGAGGAGGAATCACCCAACCTTCAGTGAAAACGACAACCACTAGGTTTAAAGACACGGGAACACGTCTCTAGCCTAGACCTCTAGATGTTTTTCATTAAGTTCCAATGCGTTATTAGATTAATTGATGTAAATTTTAAGTTGATCTTGCTTAGGAATTTTCCTTTCAAGTTCACCACGTGATGTATTTTGAAATTCCTAAGAATGCAACTAGAATGAGAAGCACTCTTTCCATTTAGTTTTATCAATGAAAATCCTAACTATGAGGGATACAACATACACGTACTTTTTGAACAAACAACAAAGAGCACAAACTAATGCAATTCCCTAAACCATTCCTTTTGAACACACAAACTCAAGCTCTAAAATGCAAATTGCATGTATTTCTTTTCAGTTTCTCTTAATGTGAATGATGCAATAAGAAAAACTAATGCACAAATGATTCATATTTTTTTACATTAAAAATGACAATTTGTGACAATTTATTTTAAAAAGGAAAAGAAGACTATATGACACTTTTGATTTTAAAGAAATGAAGATTTTCGAAACTTTAGATGAAAATACAAATCAAATGCACAAATAAATCAATCGATTATTTATGAAGGAAACTTTATAACACTTCAATTTTCGAAAAAAATGAAGATTTTATGACACTTTCCTATCGACAAAACAATCAATCAAAAATACCTTTCAATAATGGATTGAAAATGATAAAACAAATACATAAAAAACATCCAACAATCTAGTCTAAGTAGGGCCAAATTAAGGAGATGAAAACTAATTTCAGAGACAAAACATCATTGCAATTCAACAGCTAATTCAAACAAGAGAAAATTGGAAAGCACTTTCAGTTCCTAGATGGGAAACTGACCCTCAAGGGACCAGTGCAGGCTTCAGTTAGAGACAGTGCACTGGATCACTCTGTACCTATGCAGGAAGTGCACTGCAGTGCAGGCAACAGTTAGAGACAGTGCGCTGATGACAGTGAGAAATTTTGAAGGTAATTCTGTCATAGTTTCGACTCAATTCTTAATGAAAGAGGACTGAAATCAATTAACAACCACAAGTACAGTATGTAGAAATGTCTTAAGAGGCTGATAAGCTACAAAGATGGATAATCTAGTCCCTAGTATGGTCGTCAATTTGTTTCGGGAATATTTAGTGTTCTTGGACAAACGCCTAACCCTCTAGATCTAGTAGTGGATCTAGAAACAACAAACAAAGTAATTTTAACCTTTTCTATAATCAACAGATAAAACAAGAGAGAAGAGAAACCTACTTGTAGTTTTCGCTAGCTCCTTGTCTCCCTTGACCGATTTTGCTTCTCCTTCCCGTACTTAAGTCACTTGGAAAGTACCCGCACAATAACAGAAACAAAAACCCATCAAGGCATAATGATCTATTGCTTATAAATAACATGGAATTGAAAACATGATATACATATGAAAGCATTAACATGTGACACAAGCATAAGGAAAAATTATTGAAAAATTTATTGATAAGAGGAAAGATTACAACCCATATGAGTTCGATCCAGTGTCATCCTTCCAATTCAATCCTTCATCACCTCATGACAAGCAAGACACTCCAACATTATCAATACTTGCACTCAATTCTAATCTCATATCACCAACATCTCCTTACAACTCAGTATTTTTCAGTCCCTGATCTCTTAGATGAGTGATCTTTTTATAGGTGAATGAAAGAGGTTATGCCATTAATGGTGATGATGAATTCCTTTCTAAATTTAGAAATCAGTTCCATGGAAGAAGAGATAGGGGATTGATGTTTCCTAATTCCATTTCTCATCCAAATGCAAACTCAAAGGAGCAGGTGGCATTGAGAAACTTCTAGAGGTTTCCAATGGATAAGGAATCTTCAAACCCTCACGAAAATTTGCTCAAATTCCCTCATCGTAAGCCAAATAGGGACCAAGTGCGCTACATAGCATCTTGTTAGTGTATGGTTTGCAATGCAATGCACCCTAATGAAGGCCTACTTGCGCTGATCTTCTTGGAGGTGGTTTTTGGATGTTTTCAGTGATGGAACTTCTTGGGAAGTAAGGCATTCTGGTGACTAACTTCTTTAGGGCATGTAACAACTTGTACTAGGGTTTGATGGGTCCTAATACTATCGATCCGTAAGTTGGGTTGATGTGCCCAAATAGATCTATAACACCTTCACAATGAAGGAATGGCTGTAAGGTTTCCTAAAACCTAAGGCTTGTGAAGGAAGCATAAAGGAGCAATGAGAGATCGAGATCAAAGCAAGTGAAAACTGTAAGGTGAGAGCAAATACACAGGCAAAAGGCCAAATAGATGATTACACAGTAAGAGCCAAAAGGAAGTAGCAGTGCACAAGAGTCGTTGGATCAATCAGATCAATGAAAGAGAGCGAAGGAGATAGATGCCAAAGATTAAATCGTGCAAATAACAATGAAGAAGATGAATGGTGGAGACTAAACCCATGTGATAGAAGAGTAGAAGGGCCACTTTCATAGGCAGGAAGTTGTTTCTCACGTGGCCTTAAAGTTGTAAGTGGTTATTTAAAAATGGACTCGAGAAAGTTATGAACTATGTCTAAATCTAGTTGAAGTCTAGATAGATCACAACCATCCATTGGGTGATTGATCATACAGATATCGCACGCAAACAAGTGCGAACCTTAATTTAGAAAAAAGATGTGATGAGGGTTTATACAACAAGGTTAAAACCTTATTGAGTTCTGATAATCGTGAGCATTGACTCAGTGATTAATCAAATGGTAATCGCACAGAAAAGTGCGTGCAGGTTAATATTCCTGGCGGACCCAATGAATTATTTAAAGAAATTTAACTTCTTTGAGTTCCGGCGAGTGAATGGGTTAAGGTTTGAGATCATGCAATAACTGTTGATCTAAAGGAGTGAAATCGACGATGGAGGTTGAATGTGATAAAGGGAGCACTGATAAATGTGAAAAATTCCATGGAATGGCGAAGAGGTAAGGTTTAAGTGGTTTATGTAATATCTCTATTATACAAGAGTTATAGTAGAAATGAGCAGAATTGGTGAATTCGGGTTAAGTTAAGAATTAACAAAAGTCTAAGATTAGGGCATGGTTAATAAGTGCGGAGGTGGAATTAATCAAAGAGTTATTAAAGTTTAGACTTTGGGTTAGTCATATGAAACAGTTTCGCATGAAGTTTAATTAAGAAGCCTAAAAACTTAGTGTAAGAGGAATTTATCTAAGGAATCTAAGGAAATTCATGGGGCACACCTAGTGTGACATGCAATGTTATTTGCATAATGTGGGTATTAGCAGCTAAGGTTGCATCAATTTGGTAAATTCCTAGCAAGATCTAGCCTTAGTATTCATTTTACAGACTTATTATTATCTTAGATCTAGTTCTGGGTTATTCTGATTAGCTGGTCTGTAGCTAGCCCTGAAAATGCAAATTTGGGTTGCTAGCTACACCCTCTAAACTAAGATGTTTTGGATGAAATGGCATGAAGGAAGGCCTATGCATGTGGCTAGAGCTTTCCAAAAAAATGTATGGTTTGGCACATGTACGACTAGGATGTAGGGTTAAGAAAAATTTAGTTCCATCCTAGGGCAAGGTCATCAACACATGTTTTCTGGTATCTGGGTGATGTGGTGCTCTTGGGAGGTTGTAGTATGTTCGAGTTTGTAGACTCCACTTCCATAACTGGAAGTTGGATGTTGGATCATGTCATAGTAAATCTCAACTCATGCTTACCCTCTAGAGCTTGTAAAAGTGGGTAAATGTGGGGTGGGGTGTTACATTCACTTTTATTTGTTGCATGGTAATCCATTAGTTGTATTATGGTTTTGCACCTAAACAAATATCACAGATGTCAAATTATGGGAATATAATGATGAACCTTGCAAGACATCTTTTTTGTTACTTTATCAGTTTGATATCTACTCTCATCACATTTTGGGCATTTGTCTTTTGACAAATGATCATTATAATAGAGAATATCATCATTAGGACATGCATGAATAACTTGATACTCGATTCCAATATATTTCATAATGGCACGTAAATCTCGTTACGTACAAGGTAAAATATTTGAGGGAAGTAACATAAATTCACCTAAGAATGTACAACATAAAAAATCAATAGTACTATTTAATATAAAAAATATTAATCATACATATTGCATCCAAATGTTACAAATTAAATTATGGTCAACATACTAACATAAAAAAAGGAAAAAAAAAATTATTTATCATGTACTTGTACTAAATGTCATAAAATATATTGCATACCTTAGGAGTTGTGTCACACATGTGTTTGAAAAACCATTCACCACCTTTAAATTGATGGAAAGAAATATAATAGAGAGAAGAGATGTTTCTAAGGCTCCACAAAGAGGTTGAGTTTCCCTCTTAAGTACATGTATATCATAAGCACCGTCATACTAGTTATTTCCATTGTTATCACATTTAGTTAAGTTTGATTTTTTTTTTCAAATGCTAATAGTTACAGTGTCATTGAAATATTTGTAATAAACATGAAATAATGTTGATAATGGGACTATGAATGATTTTTTGAGTACAATATATTTTTTAGAGGAATATGCTGACAACGCGAGTGTCAAAGTTATCGGGTATTCATTGGTAACTACAATGTCAGTGCCAAACCTGAAATTTGAATTTTTTATTTTTTGAAATGCAGTGACATGTTCCACATCAACAACGAAATAATAATTTCTTGGTCATGCCACAATAAATCTGAAGGTGAAAGGTATGTGTTGAAAAGAAGGTTTTTCGCTGTCAAAGAGGTATGATGTGGTTTTGTAATTATCGAAGGGTTAAAAAATTATTTCACATGTCAATCAATTATTCTACCTAAAACATCATTGCTTTTTTCTGCATAGTAATTTCACCATTTCATTTGTAAGTTTTGTTAACTTTATCGCTGGAAATTTATTCGGGTCAAGCTACTCGATGGAGATACAAGATTGAATCCTAGTCTCTCATTTGCGTAATCACAAAAATGTAAAGATAATGGGGAAAAGCAGGAAGCTAAATAGAAGTGAACAAAAAGGTCCCAATCTTTTGGAGATTTACCTTGATATTCAATAGCATTTTCAATAGGCTTGTTCAGAGGAATTTTTCCAATGATGCACTGATTTCCATAACGAGGTTTCTCCAACATTTTCCTAGGGTTTTGATGGTTAGTGTGTGGCGGCTGGAGGAATCTAATTCAAGGAAAACAAAGTTAGCCAAGAAGAAAATCCCCATGGAAACCAGACAGAGCAAGAGGCAGAGGATGCATAAGGTGGACGTTTTACTAGAAGCAGCCAGTACCCATAACTGAGAGGCTAGTAGCGATTTTTTTCAATTTTAATCTTTCATTATGAGAGTGAATTTTTTATCAAGCAGCTGCCAAAATACAAGCACAGGAAAGTGCAAGAGATCGCCGGTATTTTCATTATCAACGCGTTTTGCAGAAATCATTGATATTTTCATTATGAATGTATTTTGCAGAGAAACGCTGAAATTATGATTGTTATTGCATTTTAGAAGAACAACTTGAACGAAAACCCTGAGACTTTGCACGTGAGAGAAATCATCAGTTTTGGTAGCTAAAGGGTTGACAACAATGTTATTTGTGATTTGCAGCAAGGATATCCGAGAAGGTAGGGGCTACAATAAAAAACCATTTTGAAAGATGAAAATTCCTGATCTACAACAAGGGAAGTGAAAACATGATACATTTTCTCAACCCCATTTTTAGCATAATTTTAAGTGAGTTGTTTTGGTTTGAAAAAGTTGATATGTTTAAAGATATTTTCAGATGCATGTACCTAAGAGATATACTTCTATTATTGGATTGTTGTATTTAATTTTGAGCTACAAATCTGTTTTAGTTATTGTATTATCTATATAAACAAAGACTGTAGAAGAAGAAAGGGTTCAAGTTTATTTGAAATATAGTTTCACTTGCGTATTATTGAGAAGGTATTAATGAAAAACAATCTTCATGAGAAGTTTACATAAATTCTTGTGTTATGATTCTGTGTCTGTCTTTCTTCATTTTATATTTCCACATGTCTAAAATACTGAGGGTTTAAAATTAGGATTCATATGTTATGCTCCTTTTTCTTTATTCTTGGGCACTTTAATAAATGTTGTTCACTTAATCATTGCACTAATTTCCTTCATTTTCTTCCAAATTCCTTAAATTGTCAAAGGAGTTATCACTAACTTGCTTTTGTGTTTTTCTCATTGAAACTAAAATTAGATAAAGCCTAATTGGGTCAGACTCCATGGCCAATGGTAAAATTTTTACATAGTCCAACCAAACTCAATCATTCTTAGATAAATCTAGCCATAGAACTCAATTGCAAACCTTCTATTACAATGATATTGAGTATTTGAGTTTAGGCAAAGATCCATCTCCAAGTTGAAGGGCCAACTTTCAACCTCAAAGAGGTTCGAAGTTACCTTAGAGTTTTTCTCACAGTCAGGGTTTTCTCTAAGAGATAACAATTGTCATCATCCATTCTAACATTATTAGATGTCTCTTGGATCAATCCATTTGTCCCATCTTCTTCAATTGTGTTATCAAAATCATTATCTTCTTCCATAGGATCTCTAGATTGATCCTTAATATTTATTTCATGTTCTTGAACAGGCGCTTGTACTACAACCACCTCTTCCTTGTCGAGCAATGCCATAGAGGCCCATACTATACAGTTGCAATCAATAAAGTAATATTAGTATATATAGGAAATATTTAAATGATACAAAAGTTTACAAATATATTATAGGAAAAAAAAGACAACAGAGACAAAGACAAAGATAACTTAGGTGAGAGCAAGAAACAGACACAACAAATATGCAATGATCATGGTTGTGAAATTTATCAAGATATTTAAGAATGTGTTGAAAAAATCTAGGAAAGATGTTACTTTTCTTGACATATAGGAAGATATACACTTTTTGAGATATATAGTCACAACCATAATAAAAAACATATTGATCTTATTATGCATTCATCATTATAATTTCATATTCTTTCTTGATTTCACTTGCAGACTAGAAGTTTTAAGAGGATGGAAAAAAGCCAATGTGCTTTTAACTCTCTTTTCTTTAAACATTTATTTAGGTCTATAATATCAAATATTAAGTAAACACCCTAGAGACTTAATTCCTAAATCTCTTACTTGCAAAATCACAATACTTAACCAATATTAAACATAACCCATTGAATTATAAAGAAACCATACATTATAAATAAATTTAATTAAATAATTATAATAAAAGTTCAAACATGCAATATTAATTATTTTCCAAATATTGAAAATATCTTGATTATTTTAAGACAAATTCAAACCACCTTATAAAAATGGTAAAATAGTTTTAATAATTATCCACTTTCAATATATTTGTTTTCCAAATATTTTATAGATTTCATTCACATTCAAGATATCAAAGATGTTTGGATATAAATGTACATCTACTTTCATACTAGAAATAGTTAAAATGGACAATGCTTTTAAATGCTTTTAATTATCACACATTACTTCACTTTGATTTTAGAGACAAAATTAGTTTTATATGTAACAAAATAATTTCTAAGTTATTTTTTTAATTAAAAATATAATTTTATAACAAGAAAATAAAATTTATAAAATATAATAAATAAATATTTATTTTATTTTAATAAAAATATTTATTTAAATTTAAAATTTTTAATATATCTATATATATATATATATATATTTTTTCACAAAATGGTTTTATTAATTATCATCTTATCTAAATAAAATAGACTCCTTTATCTCATCCAATCATATTTATTTATAATAATTTTATTTTTAATCAAATTTTTTATTTGATTAATTTTTTAATGATATTTATATATTTATATTTTGTCTTATAGAATTTTATTCCAATATATATATAATTATTTTCTTTTTTCCTATAAAATTGTATTCACTATGTGCATATATACTTTAAAAACTTATAACAATTCTCCCTAAAAACCCATTAACCTCTAAATCCTCTAGGTCCTAATTAATGCCCTAAACATACATTAACCCCCTAACACCTTAACCCCATTCCCATAAGCCCTTAAACCCCTAGCCCCTAAGCCTTTAACCCCTAACTCCTAAACTATTAAGCAATATCTCCTTATCACGAAGTCCATAAGCTAATTAACCTCTCACTTGACCTAACCCCTTAATTGACCCTAACCATAATAATTAATCATATAATATTACTCTACATCAAGATAACAACATAGGTCAAATATCTCCCAAAATAATTGATATAACATTTATAATACAAAGACAATACAATTTTCAATACAAAGACTTATAATCTAAAATACAATATCCATATAAAAATTTACAAAAGTAATCTTTAATACAAAGGCATATAATGAATAACTTATTAATGGATGATATTCATGCGCCTTTGACATGTCCATAATCTCTACAATGCATTTTAGTTGTTTCTATTAGAAGTCTCCTTATCTTCAAACCATTGCATCTTTTACAAGGGAGATAATGTTTTCCATCCTTCGAAGCCCTTGAAGCCCCCGATGCTAATCCCATATCTCCTTAGCCTCCTTGAGGAATTTTATGTGACATTTTTACTCACCAAACTTTTAGTGATGATTTTCTTCAAAAATTAACCTCAAAATAAGGCTACAACCTCTCAAAACCATCAAAGTATATAAGGAACTATGTGGAAGTTATATTATATTCGGGCCTCTACATAATCTATATATATATATATATATCGTAAAGTGGTTCGTTATTAGACGTTGTCCACTAGAAAAAAACATTAATGTTGGAATTCGTCGGACATTCAACGTTATTAAACTAATGTTGAGTATTTTATGTTGATAAAATAACTTTGAATATTTTATGCTAAAAGAGATTATGTAGAATATTCGACAATTGTCAGGATTAAAAAACAAAAAATAAAAAACAAAAAACAAAAAAATACATTTAAATTTTGACAATTTTTCCAATTTTATCCCTTCCGTCAGATTCCGCTGTCAAATTTCATCCATGTGTATTAGTGATTGCAACTCATGCCATATCGATTTGACAGTCTCACATGAGATTACTTTCTTAATGTTTTACTTGGATAAACCTATCAAGATTTCCTCCTTAGCTTGATCATCAACCTCATTGTTTGTTAATCCATTCTCCATAGATACCCATACATAAAAATGAAGAACTTGCAATTAGATTCTCATTCTTACCTTCCAAGTTGTATAATTTGAGCCATTCAAAAATGGAAGTCCATCTAAGGTAATCCATTCTTGGTTCTCCATGATCCTTGATCTTCCTTCCAGCTGTTAAACTGATCCTGGAGGAACCTGGTTTCTCTAATACCAATTGTTAGAAACATTGGAAACCAAGACACTACTGAGAGGTGGGTGAATTAGTAGTGTGACACAATTATACAAATATTGACAAATTACACTTTCAATTACTTTAGAAATAACTCATGAATAAAAACCACAAACCAATCATGTAAAACATGAAATTATAACCTATTGCCATTGCGATAAAAACCCTCCAAAATTTGGTCTACAATTGAATTTTGGAGCCCACTATGGATCTTGTGATCGTTCATTCCATAGTCACTTTACGTTCGATTGATAAGTGTGAAAGGCACTTTCTCACACATGATCAATCTGCAACAATTTCATGAGCATTCTCTTTCATGCAAGATTTTTTAGTCATGGCGCAAGTCCATTAAGACAATGTCTATGCAATATTCAACCTATGTCAATAGTCAGTGTGCACTTTCATCAACAATCTCTCACTTTTGGTCACAATTGTTCTTCTATTTTGGTGAGGTTTCCCAATTTTCGCTCTTGTGCACCTTTTCTTTCATAAGTGTTTCTTTCATGTTTATGACTTTTGCTTAATAAGTGTCATTTTCATGCAATCTGCATTATGGAATGTGTCACTTTTAATGACATTTGCATTTTGCAAGTTCCATTTCCACTTTCCTCTTACTGTTACAAATTTCATCTTTTGGCATGGAAAAAATTGAACATCGTACAAATGTAGTTTTGGTTTGCTTAAATTGGTAACCTTGGTGCTAATGAGTCATTCTTATCATGTAGACATGTATCACACTCATTTCCCAAGTTTCAAGCACTGCCGCACAAGTGTGATCACCATTGTCGTAAAGTGTACCTTTAGTGTCACACTTGTGGAAAGTTGTCATAATGTCATCCCATTTGGGGTATTATGTTGTTCATGTGTTATGGGTGATCTATGTTCTCTTGTGATCATACTCAAGTCATATCAATTTTCACTTTCTCCTCACTAATCCCACACTTAGCCAAATCTGGAAAAGTTCCCACCTGAGCAAATTGGCCTCACTCAACCTTCCTGAACTGTAAATTGTGCGGTCTTAGTTCTCAATCTTTAGCCTTGCCTCTTGGAACTACACAATGCACAGTCCCTACCTTCTAGAATTGTGCATTGTGCAATCTTAGTTCTCAGTCCCGACCCTTGAGCTCAAGAATTGCACAATCCCTACCTTTAGTTAGACTCCTCTGTGCATTGTACAGTCTCAAGAGTCAAGCCTCAGTCTTGAGCCCTTGAACTATGCAACTGCACAATCCTTTGGTCTTTGTCCCTCTAGAACTATACATTGGGCAACCTTAAGGCTCAAGCCTGACCCAATAAGCCCCTCAATTACGCAATTATATTTCTATGGCTTCCTTGAACTATGCATTCTACAAGCTCAAGGCTCATTCCTAGCCCTTGACCTCTTGAGCTACACAACTACACATTCCCTTGGCCTTTATCGTTCTAGAACTATGCATTGGGAAATGTCAAGCCTCAAGCCCTTAGCCTAACACCTTGAGCACCTCAATTGCATAGATGACTAGCCCTATCCTACCTAAATACATATTGCATAGTATTAAGGCTCAGTTCTGTCCCTTGACCTCCTAAGGTGCACATCTGCTCAATCTATAAGACTATCTCCTATTTCCAGCTCAGTTAGTGGTTATCATGAAGCATTTTAGAATAGGGGTTTATTAGAATGACTTCGTCTTGTAATGAATGGATTTTAGTTGCAGGTATCACATCATGTTATGAGAGGATTATGATGAAGGATATGTAGAAGGAGACCCTACTAGAAGATACCTTTGTAGCTACAAAGACAAGTTGATTAATCAAGAAAGACAAAGGGACACCATATTGGGATAGTAGTTGGAAATCAAGATCCCATTGAAGAATCCCTACCTTCAAGCTTTATGGAGGAGGAAGAAGAAGAACATGTTCCATATTTAAATAAGACACAAAGAAATAAACAACAAGAGTGGCTTGGAATTTCCATATCATCATGCAACCTATGTCATTAGTATACGACATTTCCTGTCATGAGTCGTCATTTGCCATATCAATTTTGGATTATGTAAATTCAATATTGGAGAAATATAATGTAAAGTGGAAGTCTAAGAGACATGTATAGAATGTGAAAAGTCATGTAGGAGTCGAGAGTGTTGGGCATGGAATTCCCCCAATGCATGTTTTAGGGCTTAAAGCCCATGTTTTGACCAAGTCCTTTGTAAAAGCTCCACGGATTGTGGAGCGGAGCGCAAATTCATAATAGAGTCATAGGGTTTTCCGCCTCATTTTTGTAATGTAATGTCGGCTTGATAGACCTACCCATGGTCTGCAGACCATGGGATTGTATAAATAGAGCGAGGCTCTAAGTGAAGAGGGCATAACTGAGAATAGAAGCATGATGAGTCAAAGAGATTGAGTCAAAGTATAAAGTGTGTCTTTGGGTCAAAGAGTAGGAGAAGGCTTTGTAGTTGAGTGCATAGAGGCCTAGTAGTCCACAGCTGAGTGCGCAGAGGCTTAGTAGTCTGCAACTGAGTGCGTAGACCCCTGCAATTAAGTGCGCAGTGCAGGTCAAGTCTGTAACTAGTGGAAGAATTAATAAAGAAAAGTTTACCATATTTCTGTGTATCTTTTCCTGTTTAATGTATTATTGGGTATAAATAAATATAACACAAGGTTTCTATTTACGTGATGATAACTAAGTGGTGAAGGAAGATAGGTAAGATCTCAGGTGTGACTTCGGGAAATAGTGCAGAGCACTGCTCTAGCAATGCGCAAGCCCCAAAACCCCTGGTTATGGCTGTGTGAAGGCAAGTATATCAGGGTGCGAAGGCTAGGGAAGTGCGCGAAGCAACCTATGCGTAAGGATGAACAGTTGGACTGAATCAAATTCTCAGACATATCAAGGGTGTGCAAACATGGTTCCACCACCCCCCATACTACATTGGGTGAGACCTCAGTCCATGCTCCATGGACTATTGCCGAAAGGGTTAGTATTACAGGGATTTTTTTGGCTAATTAACTCCGAATCCGAGTCAGGCTCCAACAAGCCAACAAATCATTCCATTAAAGGGACTGGGATCTGCATAGAGATGCCTGATGTTGTATCACTGGAATATGACAAAGAAAGGAATTGAAGATTGGTTTGATAGAAAGATTCATGATTTCGCGGCGTAGGAAAATAGGAATTGACAACTATCAAAGGAAGAGTGGTTAGGCTGCTACTTATATATAGAGATCCATGAAATTTTCTTCGCATCTATCCCTACTAAGCTATACGAGTGGATCATGAAGCTAGCAGATAGCCAAGGAAGGTGTAAGCTCGACAGAGCTATTGTGTGGACTCCAGAATTGGTGCACAAATTGGAAGCATTAGAGGATAATATCACACATGTTGTTGATCATTGGCTCGATCGAATCATAAGAGGATTCATCAATGACTTCACGATAGATATTTCAGTCAACTATAGCAAGGCAAAATGATGCTTCCTCAAAGGGCCGCAAGGTAAGTACGTTAAATATTTGAACACTTGGATTAAAATGCTACTATGTGAAAAACGGGGTATGTGAATAAATTGATGTTTGGGACTACGCAAAGTGGGAGAATCTACAGAAACAAAGGTAGTACAAAACTAGAAACTAGCCCCTTGATTTCACCTCTGCGAGGGGATGAAGAAGAGCTTGCAAAGGTCTCACCAAGAAGTGCAATCAAATTGATAAGGTGGAGAATTCCACACATACCACCCCCACCCACACCATCGCTAGTTTCACTGTCTTCACCCCCATATTTGCCCATACCACCTCCGCCACCACCTCGAATCAATATGGTGAGCACGATAAAGTTGCTAGTGTTCAAGGCAGTAGTTAATGAAGATCCTGACCAGTTTTGGTTCGTGATAAAAGTTGTATGGGAAGCATAGGGAATCATGGATGATAATATAAATAAAGTGACGTTGGTCAGCACTTTGTAGGATCACACACTAACCTGGTACATTAAGCATTCCAATGATAATTCGAATGTAGGGATCATAGATATTCAAACTACACTAAAAAAAGAGATTAAGAGCCTAAATTCAGAGGTGCAATCAATCATTGGGTTCAAGGAAATCACAATTTTACCAGGAGATACCCCTTGGGAGTTGGATCAAGAGACTGAAGTGCACAATTCATGAAGCTAACATGACATTGAAAGATGGACAACACCGCGAATGGTTTGTAGCATCGTTATTGCTACATCTAAGGAATGCGTTGTCACAACAGAGGCTAACAACTCAAGTTGAGGCCTTGGAGGTCGCAATGAGATTTCACGGGACCCCGATATAGGATCCCAACCTGGTATTGAAAATAGCAACAAGAAATGCTAAATATAGAAGTGCTAAAAATAACATTGCTATAAATAGCATTTCAGGATATATTCCAATTTTAGTTACTCCCTGAACTAAAATTGAGAATTAAAATTCGAATTTGATTTTAGCAGTCGTTTGAAAAATAATTAATTAATTCATCTTGAGTTAATTAGTTGGAGAAAATCAAACATGAAGTCTATGTGAAGACATGCAACAATTTCCCCTTTGATTGAGGAAGTTATCCCTTGATTAAGGAGATCAGGATAAGTTGTACTTTCAGTTGTAATTAGTTAGCTTAGTTAACTGAGTTAAGTCCAGTTAGATTAGTTCCAACAGTTTGTGGAACTGATTGTGAGTTCAGTTAGTTAATGCATGCATGCATGTAACTACTACACTTCAGATAATTGAATATTCTCTCATAAATAACTCCTGCATGTCAGTTCAGTAAGAGACCCAGTTGAGATTAGATGATGGGACAATGTACTATTAGTTGCAGGAATATTCCATTGAGGATATCTCTTGCATGCAGAAGGAATTCATTCCTTGGATATGCGCAGTTACTTCTGAGTTTGGTGAGTTGTGTGAGAGGTCAATTCACACAGGTGGTAGCCAGAGGACCCAAGAGAAACTACACAAGGAAATAGGAGGCTTGGAGGATTGGAGGATTGAGGGATTGTACTAAGAGTTGGTTAGCTTGTGAGCTAAAGCTTTGTGTAATCAGGAGATATTTCCACTTGTATGATAATACAAAGATCGAGGTTTTTAGCTGAGGCTTTCCCCGGAGTATTCTTTTTTGTTCATGTGTGATTGATTTCTCATTCTCTGTTATATGTGTTCTATTTGATCTTGCTCAAAATTGATTAAGCTTCCACAAGTTTGTTTGTAGAACTAGATCAAGTATTTTTCTTTAGTATATTACATTATTAGGTGATCTACAGTGGGAAATTATACATGGTATCAGAGCAAAGGTGATCAAAGTGAAGAAAAATATACAAAGAAGGGAGAAGTTTGAAGTTTAAAGTTCTTGATTATAGAATTCAAATTCTTATCACATCTCAAATTTCACCAATGGCATTCAATAGTTTGGGACTCGAGTATGCCCTTGATGGCAACTCGAATTATATAGCCTAGAAGGATTGCATGGAAGCAGTATTAGAGGACAACGGTTTGAAGGACTTCATTGATCAAGAAATCCTGAAGAAAGAAGTAGCTAATGCCCAAGAATTGGTGGAATGGAACAAATGTGTGGCTAGAGCGAGGAGAATCCTTCGAGAGGGAGTTTGGGATCACATAGTCTCAAGTCTCCATGGGAAGGAGACACCATTTTCAATGTGGAAAACATTGAAGGATCTTTATCAGAATAGTAGCAATCAGAGGAAGCTGGCACTGAAAGACAAGCTTCGGAAAATCAAGTGTGAACAAGCTCACCACCTACAGGGATGAGCTTGGAAGTGTAGGGATCATAATAGCCAATGATGACATGGTGAGTCTTGCTCTCCTTGATCTTCCTGAGAGTTAGAATAGATACCAAGACTTGGTAAATGGGAGAGAGAAATTGCTAGATTGGGAATGACTTTGGTCATATTTGATGCAGGAGGAGATAAGGAGAAGCACCAAAGATGGATATTCATCAAAGTAAGACGATGAAGAAAATCTAGCCTTAACAAGTAAGGCGAGGAAAGGGAAAGGGAAGGCATGCCATTCCAAATCCAGTTCTTCCCATGGTGGGAAGAAGATTGACAAATCAAAAGCGAGATGCTTTCATTGTCATGAGGTGGGCCATTATCGTTACCGGGAATAGTGTCGACTTGGATGATGCTATTCCCACTAAGACTGGTAGCTATCTTAGAAACAAAAAAGTAAATTCTACTTTCGCTTACCTTTATGAAAATAGATAGGAGTGGAAAAAAGGAGACCAACCTTAGTCTTGCGCTTGATTTCCTCTCCTTCTTGATGGAGCTTCGCCGCTTCTTCTTCGTCTGCCTAGCTTCAAAGAGCACCTGTAGAATCACGACAACATACTACTATCGAAGAACAAAGATCTATATTCATAAATAATACAGGACTAGATGTGTGTTAACCATACAAATGCATATATAAATAAACATACAAGAATATGGAGGAAAACTTGAATAGCTTTATTAAGATGAAAAGTAGCAAGAAGATTACAACCATGTGCTCTAACCAAGCATCATCCTCCAGCTAAGAAGCCCTTCTTCACCTCAAGAAAAGCTAGATCACCTAACACTATGAAGTTTCTCTAGAAAACCAACAACACTTCTCTATAAGATACAAAATTCCAGCCTCTGGATCTCTGTGATGAGGGATCCATATATAGATGATTATAGGGAGGTGAGTCATCTTTTGGGATCTTGATTAGTGTATTCTCTCTGATAGTTCCTGCTTCCACTTGGAGAATGCTGATCTCTTACTCATCCCTGGTCGAAAACAGAGAGGCAAGTGTCAGAGGGGAAGCTTCTGGAAGATTCCATGATCTTCCACCTCGCATTTTGTCCCTGTCATTTGTCCATTCCCAATAATCACACCCCATATAAGAGCCATTCAGTATGAATCACACCTTGTACACTGGGAAGGTGATATGCATCACACCCTTTGCACTAGGTTTTCAGTATGGTCTAGTTTTGACCATTTATGAGTAGTTTTTAGTGGAGAACTTCTGGGAGATGATGTAATCAACTGACCTTGTTCCTTTAGGAAGTGAAGCAACACTTTTAGGGACTCAGGAGCCCTTAGTTTATGGACATTTATGATTTGGGTTGAAGTTCCCAAAAATGTCTATAACAGTTGCCCCCTAAAGCATAAGGTTGTTAATCTTTTTGATGTCGGGTGAAATGCTTTACTATGAGGATCTGGAGTTTTTTCGAGCTGGGAGGCGACCTGTAATAAGATACAATAAAATACATTATTTTGACAACATTTTTTCATGATCCAGTTGAGGCGGGCATTCCCATGCTCAACTTTATAAATTCATTTTCATGTACATAAGACAGACAATCGTCTGTGTGGCAGACTGATGATTTGGACTCATCATCCTTTGATTTGGATGATCATTTGTTTGGCAATGATGTACACTTGATGTCTTTATATTCCTGAATATATCACAACCCAGATGGATAAAACTAGATCTAGGGTCTTCAAAACTCACTCAATCTTCAGTCGAAGTACAAGTCGATCCATGTGAAAAATGTTCTGGAGTCGAACATGGAAAGCCATCGCCTGATTACCAGCCAATGATGTAAGCTGTTAACAGGCGCGAGAGGAATCAACAATAATGACAATGACCCTCAAGGTACTAAAGTACAATTCACGTGGAGTGAAAAAGTACTTGGCGTCGAACACCATGTCAAATCTCTCGGTTGAAGGCCATTGATGTAAACCTGTTGCCGAAAGTGAGAAACTTGCCATTAAGGCATGCAAGCTTCAAAGTACTAAAAGGGTTGTTCCTAAGTCAACTTCTTGGATAATGAGCTGATGTCAACGAGAAGTGACTCGTCATAGGAGGGCCTTAATGAATCCCACATCAACGACATAGAATGAAGAAAATAATTTTGGAGGTGAAAACAATCTGACGATACAGGGTTTAGGGTGGTGGTCATGAAGGAATGGAGCATGAATGTATTGCAGTGGGTGAGACA
>APFE030896382.1:95316-210242 GCA_000404065.3 Pinus taeda | reverse complement strand
GCCCTCAGTTTATGGACATTTATGATTGGGGTTGAAGTTCCCAAAAATGTCTATAACAGTTGCCCCCTAAAGCATGAGGTTGTTAATCTTTTTGATGTCGGGTGAAATTCTTTACTGTGAGGATCTGAAGTTTTTCTGAGCTGGGAGGCGACCTATAATAAGATACAATACAATACATTATTTTGACAATATTTTTTCATGATCTAGCTGAGGCAGACATTCCCATGCTTAGCTTTATAAACTCAGTTTCATGTACATAGGACAGACGATTGTCTGTGTGACAGACTGATGATATGGACACAACATCCTTTGATTTGGATGATCATTTTTTTAGCAATGATGTACACTGTATGTTTTTATATTCCTGAATATATCGTAGCCCGGATGGATGAAACTAGATCCGGGGTCTTCAAAAGTTGTTCAATCTTCAATCGCTTGATTACCAACCAATGATGTAAGATGTTAACAGGTGCGAGAGGAATCACCAATAATGACAATGACCCTCAAGGTACTACAGTACAATTCACGTGGTGTGAAAAGGGACTTGGCGTCAAACACTACGTAAAATCTCTCGGTCGAAGGCCATTGATGTAAACCTATCGCCGAAAGTGAGAAACTTGCCATTAAGGCATGCAAGCTTCAAAGTATTGAAAGGGTTGTTCCTAAGTCAACTTCTTGGATAATGAGCTGATGTCGACAAGAAGCGACCCGTCGTAGGAGGGCCTTAATGAATCACACATCAATGACATGGAAAGAAGCAAATGATTTTGGAGGTGAAAACAATCTGACGATACAGGATTCAGGGTGGCGGTCATGAAGTAATGGAGCATGAATGTATTGCAGTGAGTGAGGCACAGGTGAATTGTCTGAATGACTTCTCTTGAACAGATCGGCGACACTGATGATGGATTGGGAGCATTAACCCCAAATATGGATGGTGTGATGGACCAATGGTGATGACCAGTGACGGAATAACCCAACCCGGCATGGATGCGGAAGGAAAGTTTCATGTTCAAGAGTGACTTGCTACCAATAAAGTTTCTTCAAGTTTTCTTCCCAATTTTCCCTAGTCATTGCTGACCAGTACCTCTTTATTTTTGTCAAGCTTGAGGAGGATAACATATGCTTGTTCTATAATCCACGCTTCGGGCGAACCTGTTACTATATTTTAACGAGCCTAGCGACAGTGAAACTCGTTCTCGTCCATTTGGATGAGTTTGTCGCTATTCGGTTTTAATGAGTTTAATGACAAATATAACTTCGTCCCTTTCAATTTTAGAGAATCTGAAAGGAACAGAAAGGAGACTCCAATGATTCTTTTTCATCATGTAATCCCTTAAGTCCGAAAAAGCGTAAAATAATACAAAAGGGATGAGTTTTCAATAGTTTTAACGAGCCGAACAAGACAAGCGCTCGATCTTTTTGTGTAATAATCCCTCTGGTCCAAAAAGATTAAAATCTAGAGGAGGTATAGCACTTCTGATGACTTTAACGAGCCGGGGAGGCCAATCACTCGGCAATCTTTTCATATTTTATGAGACAATTGAAAAGAGCTTAAAGAAGACTCGTTTTCGAGGAATGAGTGATGGTTTCGGGTAGCAGTTGATTCCAGGTAAGATTTGGAATTTTCCAATCACGACAGTGTCACAAGGATGGCTAATAGAATCACTCTTCGCAGATGTTCCTCGAAGGGGTAAACAATCATATGGGGGTGAATGATCGGCTAAAAATAGAGTGGAGGTGATGATGAGAACACGACCAAGGCTCAAAAGTTGGCGATAAGGCATTCACAATGGTTATTTACCGGTTCATTTTTTAATGAGCTTAAACGCTGGGGGAAATATTTGCTCGTGACTTATGTTTATTTTTTAACGAGCTTGAACTATGCACTAAAATTGCTTGTGGGGGGTTTATTTTTTAACGAGCTTGAACCCTGTGGTAACACTGCTCACAATAAGTTTACATGCCCCCATCATAATAACACAAATCGAGGTGCATGCCCCCAAGCTTCATTTCATTCAACTCGGTGGTTGGAATGAAGGTTTACGAAGACTTGATTTGGAAAGGGAGTTGTTTCATTTTTTAATGAGGTTGACACAGTAAAAGAACTATCCTCATGGCGACGATCACAACTCATAAGGGGTCATGAAGGAAAGATCTGGTTCCAATGCCCCCAGTAAATAATGTACAACATCACTGAATTTATCATCAGATGATGTAGCTATGGTAGGGCTTGGAGGCAATGCCTCGCAATGATCCATACTATCAAAATGTTCTGAGTTCTTCTTCATTTTTGTTGATGTAGAAGATCTCATGGGACAAGTTTCCACTGTGGCCACTTCTGCCGGCTTACTCGGAAGCAGAAGGGAAAAATTCCCCATTAAGGAAGGCTCTTTTAGGAGACCTACTCTGATATTTTGAAGTGACTGAGAGCTTCCGTGGATCATTGGAATGCTTCGTGTAACTTGTGAACTGTTGGGGAGAAATGTTTGCTGGTCGATGATTGTGATTCCTCCTTGGAAGGGAAATGCAATCTTTGTGAAGTATGTCGACACAACAGCAGCCATAGCATATATCTAGGGCCTTCCCAGTAGGATGTTGTAATTGAGGTTTCTGTCAATAACTTCAACATCAATTTCTATTGTTTTGCCCCCCAGTTCGCCTTGCAAGTTACTTAAAATCCCATATGGAGTGTATGTTCACCCATAAAATGCTTTTAACGTCGTTGACGATTGCGACAAGGATGGTGAGCCTAAATTTTTCTAGCAACTCATTGACATAATACATGTAGATGCCCCCTCATCAATAATTATTCGATGAACAGTTTTGTTGAGGGCTTTCACTTGAATAAGGAAAGCTAGTTGAGCTGGTAACTGAGGGTCATATCCTTTGTGATCAAAGGCCACAAGATTGGAATCCGCTAGGTCAATCCCACCTATTGCTGATAATAAAGCCTGCTTTTGGGAAGGGAAATTTTGCAGTACCTCAAGTGTCGACATAGCGGATGGCGATTGGGCCAGATACTCCACTATATTATAACGTTGTGCTACTTTGGCACGAGGATTAAATGTCAATTTGTGTACTACTCCCTTTGGCGGCTTTATCGTCAGCTCAGGAATGATGGGTGGCACAACTTCGGTCGAAGTTGTTGTCGAACTACTAGGTTGATCTGTAGCCTTGTTGTTCGACAGCTGTGGATTTCCGTAATCTTTATTTCTTGTCAATATCAAAGCATCATTTTGTTGTTTTGAAATGGACAACATAAGCACTCAAGACGGGGAAGCATTGTCTCTAGCAACCAGATTTGTTCCTAGGTTCGGAAACGGATCAGTCAATACCTCTGAGGTTTTTGAATTCTTGAAGAATTTTCTAAGCTCAGCCTTTATATAGACAATCTCTTGTCTGATGATCCTCATCGCATATCTGACACCCTGAAGGAGGTTTCCTTTTCCCATAAGGGTTTGCAGAAGATTTTTTAGGAGATGACTCCTCCTGTTTCTTCTTTTTCCCTTTATTTTTCTTCTTGCCTCTTGGTTGCTTTAGTTCTCTGCCTTTGTCAGTCGGCACGGCATTAACCTCCGAGGCGAGAAGTTTGTCATTTTCATTTTGACTAGAAACCGTACAAGCTTTCTTTGATGTATCCTTTACGGCTTTCGTGCTAGTCGTACCTATCACGCCATTTCCGGCATGAGAGTCTTTGTTTGATTTAGGAGGGGGAGGAACAGAAAAATCTGGTCTAGGAGCATTAGGGATTTTATCATAGAGCATGCCAGACTGAGTATAGATCAAGTCTAGATATTGTGCACGAGCAATAACTTGCTCTTCAGTGACGACTCCTCCCTTTGCCACAACTTTTGTAATAGAAGGTAACAATGATTTAGTAAACCATTCAGCCAACAGCTGATCAAGAACATATGTTTTTGCCATTCTACGACGATGTCACCACTCATGAATATGATCGGATATGTGAGTGGCCGTCGTTTATTTGAAATTAGTAAGAAGCTATGTTCCCATTGCGTACCTTATGGGTAACTGAAAATGGGTTAAAAAGGTTGTGGCTAGGGTACTGAAGTTATCGAACGAAGCTCTAGGCAATTTGATATACCATTTTGCTGTCGGACCAGTTAACGTTTGCTGAAAAAGGCGAAGCCTGATCGAATCATCGTTGAGAGTGTTTGATGAACACCATAGATGAAAGGTCATCACATGATTCGACGGGTCTTCACCCGGATTTCTATTAATTTAGGAATATTTAATGGAAGTTTATGTGGAATAGTCGGCCACCAAGGGGCATAAGCAATTGGATCATTCGTCAACCAGTTTAGATCTAGTAATTCTAGAGTTGCTACAAAGGGCAACTGTTGATTCAGGTTAGGTGAAGCATCCCAGGATAAGATGGAATTGCCTGAGAAGTTGGTCTTTGCATACCAACATAATGTATTTGATGCTGGTAACTTTGATAAGGTTGATGGGCATAACCATTATAGTATGGTTGTTCATAACCGCTTTGGAAATGCGGTTGCCCATTACTTACAAAGACTTGTTGCTCAGGTCCCTGATATGATTGCTGGAATTACAGTTGTTGATTTTGAACCAGCCATGGTTGTTGGACCAATTGCTGTTGTCCAATACTGGATGATTGACCAAGATGAGGAATCATAGTACCTGTTTGAGCCTGAGTCACTCCACATAAGGAGGCACTAACCTGAGGTTGTAATTGAATCACTGAGACAAGAGGTTGTTGTATTGCAACCTGAGAAACTTGGGGTTGACATACAATAGGTAGCGCTTGTACTTGTGATGCAGTCACCATAGTAGGTATAGTGGGAATATTTGACACAGGGTGGACTGGTTGCATTGAATATACAACTTTTGGTTGTTGAGGCAATATTACTACCCAACCGCTGGATGTAATTCCAGTTTGACCTAAACTTTGTTGTAAACTCCCATATGGTTGTTCTCCAGGAGGGAACAACAAAAAGGCATACTGCCCCTCATATGGTGGCAATCCAATACTTAAAGGGTAGATTTGCCTTTGAAGACACATTAGATCAATTTGTTGAGTTTCAACATTAGAAATACTAGATGAGAATCTAGATGAAGAAATAGGAACTAACCATGTCATCAAAATAGTCCCTGATTGGACTCTGACTTGTTGTTGATAACTTGCCGGGACAGATGGTACACTAGAGAACATTGTTGGAGTCGCAGTAGGAGGTTCTACTGCTGCTGCATCAGATGACACAGTCCTAGATGATGACGATTGTTCAGACATATTTAGTCTATCCAAAAGATTTCCTAGCGATTCTACAGGAACTTGCGATGAAGGGAGACTAACTTCTAAGATCAACGAGGGAACTTGTGATGTTATTCCAATTAAAATACATTTTAGACGCTTTGACAAAACTTGTTTTTTCAATTTTAAAGATTCGAGAAAAAACAAAAGATGACTCTAGTCGCCTTCGATTTTTAATGATCCTGAAGTGACAAGTGCTCAGATGGACCTTTTCCTTTAAGGAGTCTAAAAAGAAGCAAAATGGACATCTCTGGAGATCTAGGCAGAGGGGATTACCAAACCAATCATAAAACTGCAGAATACATTTTACGGTATGGCAGTCAATCTTCCCAAATGCTGTGTTCAGTGCATTGCGATCGATAGGGCAACAGACATAGCTTCATAAGGATAAATGATGCAGCCTATTGTGGTCTCCCAAAATATACTCGACGGTACGTGGGAGCGCATGTCCATACTGGCACTTGTCCTCTCAGAGTGGAGAAATCACCCAACCAACAATGAAAACAACAGTTACCAGGTTTTACGACGTCGGAATACGTCTCTAGCCTAGACCTCTAGATGTTGTGTGTTAGGTTCCAAAGCATTGTTAGATTCATTAAATTTATTTTAAGTTGATCTTGCTTAAAAATTTGCCTTTCAGGTTCACTGCGTGATGTGTATACAATTCCTAAAATGCAGTCTAAGATGATAAACAAACGTTTAATCTTCTTTTGACAATAAAAATCCTAGCTACTAAGGAAAGAAAGTTAAGAATCTTTTTGCAAAGAGCACAGAGCACACATTAAATGCACTGTCCTAAATCAAACCAAGCAGTCAAAATACAAATGCATATGCATGTATTTTTTTTCAACCTTCTTAATGTATGAATGATGATAAGAAAGCTATGTGCAAATTTGAATTATTTTCAAAGCGACAACACTCAATAAATTTCTTTTCAAAATGAAGTGAAGGTAAGAGAGACACTTTGCGATTTCAAAATGAAAATTGCTTTTCGATGCTTTAAAAACTACTAATTCAAATCATATGCAATAGTAATTGTATAATCAATTATCAAGAATAATGGGATTGTCTTCTAAAACTGAAAACGACAACTTTGACACTTTCAAATCCAGAAACGACAGTTCGACTATGCTACTTTTTTGCAAAAGAGAACTGAAAATGGTGCACAATACATAAAAACACTTACAGTTCTTTGCACTATGGAGGCGGAATAATGTAAGAGAAGGGGATTTTCACAGAGATACATTGACCACAGACAGCAAAACTCCTGAATAGGACTAAAAATAGTGAGGGAAAACCAAAGTCTGAAGGTAAATTTAGCCTTCCCTGACCATCGCACCTGTCACACTGTGAATTCAGTATGCAGCACACCTACTGCACTCGGGAAGTGTGATGCAATTCCTTGAAGGCAGGGTGCAATGGTACTAGTGTGAGACTTTAAACAAGTTTTTACTTCACAATTTGCAATTCAGTTTAGGGATTTAGGCTGAGTAAGTGATGTTCAGTATATGTAAAACACATGGGTGATCTAAGGAGGTTAATAGAGCCACCACTTAGGGCAATTAGACTGTTTGCAGATCGATTGTTTAATTCATAAAAAAATCCCAGAGATAGACTGAAGCAGCATTGATCTACTTTGCATTTGTTTAACAAATGCAGTTCAAAGGCTAGCTGGGCTAGCTTCAGGCTCCATCTGTAAGTTTATAAAAGAAACAAAGATAGGCTAACAAACAATCTAGTCGGTCCCCCGCGGAGTTTCCATTTTGTTACCGAGAATAGTGTCCACTCGGATGCTGCTATTCCCACTAAGATTGGTAGCTATCTTAGAAACAAATAAGTAAAGTCTATTTTCGCTTTCCTTTATGAAAATAGATAGGAGTGGAACAAAGGATACCAACCTTAGTCTTGCGCTTGATTCCCTCTCCTTCCTGATAGAGCTTTTGCCACTTCTTCTTTGTCTGCCCAGCTTCAAAGAGCACCTGTGGAATCATAGCAACATACTACTATCGAAGAACAAAGATCTATATTCATAAATAACACAAGGCCAGATGTGTGTTAACCATACAAATGCATATATAAACAAGTACACAAGAATATGAAGGAAAACTTGAATAGCTTTATTAAGATGAAAAGTAGCAAGAGGATTACAACCATATGTTCTAACCCATCATCATCCTCTAGCTAGAAAGCCCTTATTCACCTCAACCAAATCTTAGATCACCCAACACTGTGAATGTACACCAGAAAACCAACATCACTTCTCTATAAGATACAAAATTCCAGCCTCTGGATCTCTGTGATGAGGGATCCATATATAGATGATTATGGGGAGGTGAGTCATCTTCTAGGATCTTGATTAGTGTCCTCTCCCTAATAGTTCCTGCTTCCACTTGGAGAATGATGATATCTTACTCATCCCTGGTCGAAAATAGAGAGGCAAGTGTTAGAGGGGAAGCTTCTAGAAGATTCCATGATCTTCCACCTCGCATTTTGTCTTTGCCATTTGTCCATTCCCGACCATTGCACCCTAAAGAGGGGAAATTCAGTATGCATTGCACCTTGTACACTGGGAAGGTGATGTGCATCGCACCCTCTACACTGGGCTTTCAGTATGGTCCAATTTTGACCATTTATGAGCAGTTTTTAGTGGAGAACTTCTAGGAGATGATGTAATCAGCTGACCTTGTTCCTTTAGGCAGTGAAGCAACAATTTTAGGGACTTAGGAGCCCTTAGTTTATGGACATTTATGATTGGGGTTGAAGTGCCCAAAAATGTCTATAACAGACGAGAGGATGAAAAGATGATTTTGGATGATATAGAGAATAAGAGGTAAGTGTAACTGTAGAAGGACAACTCTTGAACATATCGATGACACAATTAGAAGTTTGGTAGCTTTTGGATCCATGGGATTAGTGGTCATGATGACGTGGTAGAGATCGAATAGAAGGTAAAAATGAATGGCTCAAACCCAGGAAGTTCAACGATGCAAAGGAGGATGTCCCAACCTGACACGAAGCAAAGAGTGTCATGTTCAAGAGTGAGCTCCTGACACGATTTATAGATTTCCAAATTCCCCCCCCCCACTATTTTTGGTGAGTACCCCAATTATTTTTTAATCGCAAGCTTGAAGGGGACAACATATGCTCGCATGTAAGTTCATCCTTAGGACGAATCCGACCTAGTAAGTTAAACAAGCCCTAGGAAGGAGAAGCTCATGTTCATCATGGTGACGAATCCAATGTTGTTTAATAGTTCAACGAGTCTGACAAAGGTGTAACTCAGTATATTTTTCATGTTTAGAGAGTTTGAAAAAGACACGTAAAAGAGAATTCCACATGGTCCCTTTTCATGTGTTTGTATCTCTCGAGCCTGAAAAGGTAGAAAACAATACTTGAGAGAACCACTTGACCATTTCTGTCAAGGAGTACCTTTTTCATAGATACTGCCTCCCAGCCCGAAAAAGTGGTAAACTTGTACTAGGCACACAACATTTTGCATCCATTCACAAGTTCGAAACGGCAAGGGCTTGACTATCTTTTTGTGTTTAAAGGGTTGGAAAAGATCTTGAAAGAAGACCCCCCATTTTATTCTCTTTTTACGAGTTAAAAGGGAAAAACATTTAGCAATATTTTCATTTTTTACGAGTTAGAAAAGAGCTTAAAGGTGACTCGTCCTAGAGGAACGATTGGTATAAAGGGTAGCAACTAGTTTTAGAAATGGAGGAACTGCTCAAAACATGTAATGGTTAAGAGACTAACTAACAAAACCACTCATCGCTGTGGTTCCTTAGGAAAGGAAAAACAACCAAGTGAAAGCATATGATCAGCCAAAGAGATGGTGGCGATGGAATGAAACAACCAAGGCTCATCTAACAGAAATTCACTGATAAAAACGGTAATCATGAGATGTAAATTGGGCATGGGTTCATTTTTACACAAGCTTGAACCGTGGAGCACTCTGCTTGGGTTCAGTTTCATTTTTACACAAGCTCAAAACAAAAAACTATGCTTGAATAAGTTCGCATGCCCCCAGCATAATGACTCAATCAAGGTACATGCCCCCCGAGCTTCATTTCAATCAACCAAGTGGATGGAATGAAGGTTCAATTTAGAGATCTTGGAAAGACTCGACTAGGATTTTACGAGATCTTAATCAAAGACTCGATTTGGAAAAGGGAGTTGCTTCATTTTTTAATGAGGTTGATATAGTAAAAGAACTATCCTCATAACTCCTTGTTTCATTTTTTAATAAGACTGATACAAGACAAGGAACTATGTTCACACCTTTCTTTTATTTTTTAATGAAGTTGACATAAGACCGGGAACTATCCTCATCCACTGTTTCATTTTTTAACGAGGTTGACATAGAAAAAGAACTATCCTCATTTATCTGATCATGGACCATACGAGAACATGGATCCCAAGAGGTCTTCACTAGATGGAAGAACCACGCTCTGGGAGGAATACTTGTCAAGTGGTACCATAGATAGATTGGGTTCCAATGCCCCCAGTACATAATGTACTATACCATCTATGTGATCATTAGCATATGTGGAGATGGAATGGGTAGCCACATAATTGGTCTGTGGTGGGGAAGGTATGGCTCGCAAAAAAGAGCCGATAGGGGATGATGGTTACAAAGGAGGCACTTGGTGACCAATGAATGATAGTTGATCAATAGTCACAATTCTCCCTTCATGCAGAAAACAAACCACATGGAAAATTGAAGAAACAAGAGCTCCCATGACATAAACATAGTCGCATCTAAGGAGAACATTGAAATCTAAAGAACCTTGGACTACCATCACGTCTATAGAGATGGTCTTTCCTCCCAAAGTAATAGGGAACTTTGGAAGGATCCCTAAATGTTGATTGGTTCCTCTGTTGAAAACCAATAGATTCTGGGTGACAAGCACAAGTTGTGGAGAACCAAAAGCTTGCCAAGTAGTAGAAAGCATGATGCTAACAGATGCACCTTCATCTAATATAGTGCCAGGTACTACCATATTATAGGCTTGTACTATGATCTGGAAAGGCACATAAGATGGGATATGAAAAATAGTCAATGGACCCCAATCAAAAGAGACGACAGAACTACTTGGTGGAGGTATCATATGATTGCCCCCATGTTGTACAGGAATAGGAGAAGGACTCTCTTGAACAACCAGGATGGGAGGTTCACTCTTCGATTCATGAGAATCTGAGGAGAGGAGAAGAACATGAGCAGTGTGATCATCACTACTCTCTTGGGGAACAGAGTGAACAAATGAAGGCAAAGCCAAGTCGACACTCTTTTTAACCAATGGTTGGTCGGGAATAGACACAAGAGAGTCACGCTCAGGAAGAGGAGGATGGGCAAGATATGAATCCAATTCAATCTCTTTAGAAATCGGGAGAGGGTCAAAAGAAAACCTCTGATAACCAACAGGAAGTTGGGGTGGAGGAGCTGCAAGGTTTCCCAAAACTTTGAAAGCTTTATCCATGAGAGGACAAAGGTGAAGAAGATTCTCTCCTTCACATAACCTATAGGGGAATCTAATCTTCCCTTTCTTCCTACCATCATTAGTTGAAGTTTTAACATCAACATGATCTCGAGAGGTTAATGGGGATGATCGATCTAGATTTTGAGACCATACCTCTAAGACTCTAGGAATTCAAAGACAGTCTCTAAGGAGCTAGTCACCCCTACACAGCCTGCAAGGGAATTTTACCTTTCGCGGAGGATCAGAAGGTTTATCAATGGGGGGTGCATTTGGAGTAACATCTGCATGGTTGGCCTCTTGCTTATCTATCTTCTTCTTCTTCTTCTTAGCCTCCTGGTTACTAGATTTCAAACTTTCACCAAGCGAAGTAGAAGAGGAGGTGAAGAAATAGGGGAAGAAGGCAAGGGGTCAACCTAAGAATCATCGTGATGTGATTCAAATGAAGGAGATGGTGGGGTAGGAGTTTGGACACTTGGGATCACCGAGGTCAAAAATAACCAGACAGGTAAACCAATGGTTAACCCAAGAAGGGATAACGTCGCCATATAAGGAGCACCAACATTTCCAAAAGAAGGAAAAGGACCAAGATTCCCATCCGATGGAAATCCTTGACTGGTAGACTTTGGAAATCTTGCCATTGGAATTGACCCTAAGGAATCACTAACGAAGATAAATTTAACTAGGAATATTTCATGGGAAGTTAATTTTAAAACATTGAAACAAAACTTTTCCTTTTCATGTTTCAAGAGTTGAGAAAATGGCCAAAGGTGACTCTAGTTTCTTTCAGTTTGAAAAAGCTCAAAAGGACAAGTGCTCAATGGTATTTTCAAATTTAAAGAGTCTGTAAAGATAAAAAATGACTACTTAGGTTAATCTAGGCATAAAGGATTACCAAGTAACTGTTAAGTGCAGAACACTTCCCAACGAACCGAGAAGTACGGGTAGGCAATCTCCCTGAATGTTGTGTTCGGTGTAACACATTTGCAAGGTGGCTGACTCAGATTCCTAAGGATAAAAGGGTTGCAGCCTAGTGGGATCTCCCATTATATACTCAATGGTATGGGGAGCACAAATCCGTACTAGCGATGTCTAATGCCAAAGCTAATGACAACTGCTAGGTTTAAAGACGCCGGAACACATATCTAGCCTAGACCACTAAATGTGAGCGTTAAGTTTCAATGCTTCCCTAGGTTAAATTCAATAAATTTTAATGATTGATCTTGAATTAGGTCTCAATTACAAGGACCTACCACTACCATCTGACAAAACTCCTACATGCAGCTATATGAGAAAAGAGATATTTGTCTTCAATGAAAGCTATCACTAATTGAGAGATAGAGAGCACACAACCAATGCCAAAATAAAATAATGAAAGATTTCGCTTATGCATATCCTAAATGCACTTAATATTCTCTTAACAACAAAATAAGTTCCATTTAATTTCCATGCCTATGATGATGCAATTCTAGCTTCTCAATAACGTTACTAATGCAATATTTTCACTTAAGTAAAATAGAATGATGTTCTTCTTTTCATAAAATGCAAAATGAATCTTTCACATAAAGCACTTGAATGAAAACTTTCACAATTCCGAACAAACAAGCACCAATGAAATCCAAAGCATTATAAATGAAACTAAAAGCAACTTCTTCCCTGAATTGAACAAACCAAACACAGTAATGCTTCAATTAATAAACCAAGCAATGCAATCTATGCTTGGCAAGAGAAAAGAGACACTCGAAATAAGAGAACAAACGAGACTCTTTTACTCATTCAATTGAAAACAAAGCATCCTAGTTACTTTTGGGAGGAAGAAAAGAGCTTGAGGGTCAAGACACACTGGCATTGGAATGGGAGAAATTATAATTTTTTCTTACCCCTGAGACTGGAGCGACTTTTGGGCCAAAATTAGTGCTGATCGGCACGACTGACCAGTACTACAATTAGCACTGATGGCTGATTGGCGCGACTTTTTGGCCAAAAATAGCATCAATCAAGGGATTCAAAGAAAAAATAAAAAATAACTTCACAGAGGGCCATACTTAACACATCAGAGGGTGCACTAAACCAAGCAAGCACACAAAGCAATCTAAATGAATCTTTCTATTCAGGGAGGAGACGACCTAAAAAGCTTACAGGGTCAAAATCAAAAGAGCAGAACACACTGGTCAAGATTAGGGTGAGGCCCTAATCTTCACTTACAGGCATCGGCGCGATTGCCTAATTGACAACAAGTGCCAGAGGCTGGTCAGCATGATTATTTATCTACAACTCACTCTGGTCGGCGCAATTGTTAGCGAAGTAAGCGTGCTGATCGAGGGAGCTAAGTAAAAATAAAAAAAAAAATTGAAACAGGGACCAGATTTGCTACTATGAATTTTAGACTCATACCAGTAAGCAGCAGAAAATAAATGAAACCAAAGGGAAAAATTGGAACTAGAAAATTTCTCATGAAATCATAAAATCCAAGACAAACAAAATGATTGGGATCCTTAATGGAGTCACCAATTTGTGGTGAAGTAAAATTATAAGTGCAGACATGAACGAATTCCTCTAGCCCGATAATGGGTCTAGCCACAACAAATACATTCTATGGAAGATTTACTTAGGTTAGAATCAAACAGCCTACCTCTTGGTCTGCTTATCCTGCTTGTTGTTGTCCTCGCTTTCTCGCTCCAACAATATCTTGCTTCCTTCTTCAAGCTCCTGAAACAAGTAAATAACAACAAAAAACAAACTTAATAATAGACAAATTGCAATTAAACCTACTTAACAAGTCAAGAAACATTAAGACATGGATATGTAATATTACAAAACATGTAGGAGATCAATCGAAAGTTGCATATATTAATATCAAAGAGAGATTACAACCATTCATCTTGACGTTGTAGTCTTCCTCTGGCAAGAGAAATTTCCCACACACTTCTGCTAGCATTCCATGATGGCTTCAAACAACAATAGTTTTAAAGCTCTTAACTTTAGGCTTCATTCCAAACCAAAACACACTTCTCCCTCATACAACTAGATAGCTACAACTAGTAATATCTTGCTTTTCTATTCCAAAACAACATCAACACTTTGCAACTATAACACTCACACTTAGCCAAAAACTATCAAATGTGACTAGTTTGTGCTTGGGAAGAAGGGAGGTGTATATAGGAAATATGGATGGGAGATGGATCCTCTTCTCATGGGAGAAGGACTTATCCCTTGAGGTAGTTCCATCATTATAGGGGCAAGGAGCCCAAAATTTCATCCTCAACCCCATCCAGCCAAACCATTTACTAGACTTTTGTTATGGAGCTTATAGAGCTAGAAACTTTTGCTCTAATTTAAAAAACTTTCCATACTAGGAATGGCGCGACTGAGACACAGCCTAGTTGTCTGGTCGGTTTAAGGAGTAGTGCTAATCTATGCACATCGGTGCGGGGGAGACAAACGCCATTAGCGTCGGTCTTGTAAACTGGGAAAAATAGAAGTTTCAAGGGAAATGGTGCAAAAGGGAAATGATCTTCTCATGAAGAGGGACATAATGGGAGTTTCTTCATGAAAGAAAAGCATGCAAAGTTCACTGTAGAGGTCCTCCAGGATCAAGGAACGAGGAGTACAGGGATAGTGACAAAATGTTGTGTAACAGATGCCCCCTAAAGTGTGAAGGCTAAGCTAGAGTGAGGGATGAAATGCTTTATAAATCAGTGCAGGGAACTGGTCTGCCATCGGAAAACCTGCAAGAAAGTATATATACATATACATAAAATAAGATCTTTGTCAAATGATACATGAATCGTGGCATGGACGCAACCATCCAGAGAATGATCATGTAAATGGATCCAGGTATGGGCGCATCCATCAGTAAAAAAGGATCATAATGAAACCAAGGTATGGTTGTAACCATCCAATAATGAGAAGGATCAGATATGATAACTCATGGTCTGGTCGCAGCCAACCATCTGAAAGAGACATGCATATCATCGTAACCATGTCACACCACTTCGCAACCTGGACTTTTTCTGATCTGAGTCCAGGGTCTTGCACTCCAACATGACCCGATCAAATTACATATCCTAGCATGCGAATCGATGTGTTGATGTTGAACATGCTAGAAAGTCGCTTGATTACCAGTCAACGACGTAAACTATTAACAAGCACGAGAGAAACCACCAATAATGACAATGGTCCTCAAGGTACTATCAACACAATTCACGGAATGTGAATATAGGAACTGAAGTCGAACACCTATGAAATCACTCGATTGAAAGCTAATGATGTGAACTTGTCATCGAGTGCAAAGAACTTCCCATTAGGGCATGCAAGCTCTAACGTACTGGAATGGAGTCTCTTGGTCAAATTTCTGGATAATGAGTTGAAGTCGATAGAAAGTGACTATGTTGAAGGAAGGCCATAGTGAATCCAACATCATTGTTGCGAGACGAGAGGATAAAAAAATGATTTTGGACGATACAGAGAATAAGAGGTAAGTGTAACTACAGAAGGACAACTCTTGAACATATCGGCGACACAACTAGAAGTTTGGAAACTTTTGGATCCATGGGATCGGTGGTCATGATGATGTGGCAGAGATCACATGGAAGGAAAAAATGAACGGCCCAAACCCAGGAAGGTCAACAATGCAAAGAAGGATGTCCCAAATTGAAATGAAGCAAAGAATGTCATGTTCAAGAGTGAGCTTCCGATACGACTGATAGATTTCCAAATTCCCCCCCACCATTTTTGGCGAGTACCCCAATTATTTTTTAATCGCAAGCTTGAAGGGGATAGCATATTCTCGCACTGTAAGTTCATCCTTAGGATGAATCTAACCTAGTAATTTTAACGAGCCCTAGGAAGGAGAAGCTCATGTTCATCATGGTGACGAATCCAATGTCGTTTAATAGTTTAATGAGTCCAACAAAGGTGTAACTCAGTATCCATTTCATGTTTAGAGAGTTTGAAAAAGACACGTAAAAGAGAACTCCACATGGTCCCTTTCCATACGTTTATGTCTCTCAAGCCTGAAAGAAAACAATACTTGAGAGAATCGCTTGACTATTTTAGTCGAGTACCTTTTTCGTAAATACTACCTCCTAGCCCGAAAAAGGGGTAAACTTATACTGGGCGCACAACGTTTCGCATCTGTTAATGAGTTCGAAATGACAAGGGCTCGATTATATTTTCTTGTTTAAAGGGTCGGAAAAGATCTTGAAAGTAGACCCCCATTTTATTCTCTTTTTATGAGTCAAAAGGGAAAAACACTTGGCAATATTTTCATTTTTTACAAGTAAGAAAAGAGCTTAAAGTTGACACGTCCTGGAGGAATGAGTGGTATAAAGGGTAGCAACTGGTTTCGGAAATGGAGGAACTTCTCAAAACATGTAATGGTTAAGAGGCTGGCTAACAAAACCACTCATCACTACGGGCCCTTAGGAAAGGAAAAACAACCAAGTGAAAGCATATGATCAGCCAAAGAGATGGTGGCGATGGAACGAAATAACGAAGGCTCATATAGCATAAATTTGCTAATAAAAACGGTAATCACGAGATATAAATTGGGCATGGGTTCATTTTTACACAAGCTTGAACCATGGAGAACTTTGCATGTGTTTAGTTTCATTTTTACACAAGCTCAAAATGAAAAGCTATGCTTGAATAAATTTGCATGCCCCCAGCATAATGACTCAATCGAGGTACATGCCCCCCAAGCTTCATTTCAATCAACTAGGTGGATGGAATGAAGGTTCAGTTTTGAGATCTTGGAAAGAATTGAATGGGATTTTACGAGATATTAATCAAAGAATCGATTTTGTAAAGGGAGTTGCTTCATTTTTTAATGAGGTTGACACAGTAAAAGAACTATCCTCATAACTCCTTGTTTCATTTTTTAACGAGCTTGACACAAGACAAGGAACTATGCTCACAGCTTTCATTCATTTTTTTACGAGGTTGACACAAGACTAGGAACTATCCTCATCCTCTGTTTCATTTTTTAATGAGGTTGACACAGAAAGAGAACTATCCTCATTTATCTAATCATGGACCATAAAAGAACATGGATCCCAAGAGGTCTTCACTAGATGGAAGAACCATGCTCTAGGAGGAATACATGTCAAGTGGTACCATAGATAGATTGGGTTCCAATGCCCCTAGTACATAATGTACTATACCATCTGTGTGATCATTAGCAGATGTGGAGATGGAACGGTAGCCACATAATTGACCCATGGCAGGGAAGGTGCAGCTTGCAAAAAAAAGCCGATAGGGGATGATGGTTGCAAAGGAGTCGCATGGTGACCAATGAATGACAGTTGGTCAATAGTCACAATTCTCCCTTCGTGCGGAAAACAAACCACATGGAAAAGTGAAGAAACAAGACCTCCCATGACATAAACATAGTCGCATCCAAGGAGAAGATTGAAATCTAAGGGACCTTGGACTACCATCACATCTATAGAGATGATATTTCCTCCCAAAGTAATAGGGAACTTTGGAAGGATCCCTAAAGTTTCACTGGTTCCTTTATTGAAAGCCAACAGATTCTGGGTGATAGGTACAAGATGTGGGGAACCCAAAGCTTGCCAAGTAGTATAAGACATGATGCTAACAGATGCATCTTCATCTAATATAGTGCCAGGTACTACCATATTATAGGCTTGTACTATGATCTAGAAAGGCACATAAGATGGGAGGCGGAAAGTAGTCAATGGACCCCAATCAAAAGAGATGACAAAACTACTTGGTGGGGGTATCATATGATTGCCCCCATGCTATACATGAATAGGAGAAGGATTCTCCTAAACAACCAAGATAGGAGAGTCACTCTTTGATTCATGAGAATCTAAGGAGATGAGAAGAACATGAGCAGTATGATCATCAATAATCTCTTCAGGAACCGAGTAAATAACTGAAGGCAGAGCCAAATCAACACTCTTTTCGACCGATGGTTGGTCGGGAACAGACACAAGAGAGTCACGCTTGGGAAGAGGAGGATGGGCAAGATATGAATCCAATTTAATCTCTTTAGAAACTAAGAGAGGGTTAGAAGAAAGCCTCTGATAACCAATAGGAAGTTGGGGTGGATGAGCTGCAAGGTTTCCCAAAACTTTGAAAGCTTTATCCATGAGATGACAAAGGTGAAGAAGATTCTCTCCACATAAACTACAGGGGAATTTAATCTTCCCTTTCTTCTTATCATCATTGGTTGAAGGTGTAGCATCGACATGATCTCCAGAGGTCGATGGGGATGGTCAATCCAGATTTTGAGGCCATACCTCTAAGACTCTAGGAATGCCAGGACAATCTCTAAGGAGATGGTCACCCCTACACAGCCTGTAAGTGAATTTTACCTTCCGCAAAGAATCAGAAGGTTTGTTGATGGGGGCTGCATTTTGAGTAACATCCACATGGTTAGACTCTTGCTTATCTATCTTCTTCTTCTTTGTCTTCTTCTTCTTCTTCTTAACCTCCTGGTTAATAGATTTCAAACTTTCACCTGGTGAGGTAGAAGAGGAAGGTGAATAAATAGGGGAAGAAGGTGAGGGGTCAATCTAAGAATCATTGTGACATGATTCAAATGAAGGAGATGGAGGGGTAGGAGTTGGGACACTCGAGATCACCGAGGTCGAAAATAACTAGACAAGTAAACCAATGGTTAACCTAGGAAGGGACAATGTTACCATACAAGGAGAACTAGCATTTCCAAAAGAAGGAAAAGGACCAGGATTCCCATATGAGGGGAATCCTTGACTGGTAGACTCTGGAAATCTTGCCACTAGAATCAACCCTAAATAATCACTAAGGAAGATAACTTTAACCAGGAATATTTCATGGGAAGTTAATTTTAAAACACTGAAACAAAACTTTGCCTTTTCATGTTTTAAGAGTCAAGAAAAGGGAAAAAGGCGAATCTAGTCTCTTTCAGTTTGAACGAGCTCGAAATGACAAGTGCTCGATGATCTTTTAAAATTTAAAGAGTCAGTAAAGATAAAAAATTATTGCTTAGGGCACTCTAGGCATAAAGGATTACCAAGTAACCATGAACTGCAGAATACTTCCCAGCGAACCGAGAAGTACAGGCAGACAATCTCTATGAATGATGTGTTCAGTGTATCACATTTGCAAGGCGGCCAACTCAACTTCCTAAGGATAAAAGGATTGTAGCCTATTGGGGTCTCCCATTATATACTCGACAGTATGGGGAGCATAAATCTTTACTATAGCTATCTAATGCCGAAGTTAACGATAACTGCTAGGTTTAAAGATGTCGGAACACGTCTCTAGCATAGACCACTAAATGTGAGCATTAAGTTTCAATGCTTCCTTAGGTTAATTCAATAAATTTTAACAGTTGATCTTGAATTAGGTATCAATTACAAGGCCCTACCGCTGTGATCTGACAAAACTCCTACATGTAGCTATATGAGAAAAGAGATATTTGTCTTCGATGAAAGCTATCACTAATTGAGAGATAGAGAGCACACAACCAATGCCAAAATCAAATAATGAAAGATTTCACTTATGCATATCCTAAATGCACTTAATATTCCCTTAACAACAAAATAAGTTCCACTTAATTTCCATGCCTATGATGATGCAATTCTAGCTTCTCAATAACGTTACTAATGCAATATTTTCACTTAAGTAAAATAGAATGATGTTCTTCTTTTCATAAAATGCAAAATGAATCTTTCACATAAAGCACTTGAATGAAAAATTTCACAATTCCGAACAAACAAGCACCAATGAAATCCAAAGCATTATAAATGAAACTAAAAGCAACTTCTTCCCTGAATTGAACAAACCAAACACATTAATGCTTCAATCAATAAACTAAGCAATGCAATCTATGCTTGGCAAGAGAAAAGAGACACTCGAAATAAGAGAACAAATGAGACCCTTTTACTCATTAAATTGAAAACAAAGCATCCTAGTTACTTCTAGGAGGAAGAAAAGAGCCTGAGGGTCAAGACACACTGGCACTCGAATGGGAGAAATTCTTATTTTTTCTTACCCCTGAGACCGGAGCGACTTTTGGGCCAAAAGTAGCGTCTATCAACACGACTGACTAGTACTACAACTAGCACTGATGGCTGATTGGAGCGACTTTTTGGCCAAAAATAGCACCGATCGAGGGATTCAAGGAAAAAATAAAAAGAACTTCACACAGGGCTAGACTTAACACATCAGAGGGCGGGCTAAACCAAGCAAGCACACAAAGTAAGCTAAATGAAGCTTTCTAGTCAGGGAGAAGACGGTCTAAAAATCTTATAGGGTCAAAATCACAAGAGCAGAACACAATGGTCAAGATTGGGGTCAGACCCTAATCTTCACTTACAGGGATCGACGTGACTGCCTAACCGACAACAAGCACCAGAGGCTAGTCGGCATGACTGCTTCTTTGCAACTTGCACTGGTCGGCACGACTGTCAGCAAATTAAGCACGCTGATCAAGGGAGCTAAGGAAAAATAAAAAGAATTTGAAATAGGTACCATATCTACTACTATGAATTTTAGATTCATACCAGTAAGCAGGAGAAAAGAAATAGAACCAAAGGGAAAAAGTGGAACTAGAAAAGTTCTCATGAAATCATGAAATCCAAGACAAACAAAAGGATTGGGATCCCCAGTAGAGTCACCAATTTGTGGTGAAGTAAAATTATAAGTGCGTACACGAACAAATTCCTCTAGCCTAATAATGGGTCTAGCCACGACAGATACATTCTATGGAAGATTTCCTTAGGTTAGAATCAATCAAGAGGGCCTACCTCTTGGTCTGCCTATCCTGCTTGATTGTGTCCTCGCTTTCTCACTCCAGCAATCTCTCACTTCCTTCTTCAAGATCCTGAAACAATTAAACAACAACAGACAAAAAACATAATAATAGACAAATTGCAATTCAACCTACTTAAGAAGTCAAGAAACATTAATACATGGATATGTAATATTACAAAACATGTAGGAAATCAATTGATAGTTGCATATATTAATATCAAAGAGAGATTACAAAAATTCGTCTTGACGTTGCAGTCTTCCTCTGACAAGACCCATTTCCCACACACTTTTGCTAGCATTCCACGATGGCTTCAAACAAAAATAGTTTTAAATCTCTTCCCTTTAGGCTTCACTCTAAACCAAAACACACTTATCCCTCACACAACTAGATAGATACAACTATTAATAGCTTGCTTGTCTAACCCAAAATAGCATCAACACTATGCAACTATAACACTCACACTCAGCCAAAAACTATCAGCTATGACTAGTTTGTGCTTGGGAAAAAGGGAGGTTTATATAGGAAATATGGATGGGAGATGGATCCTCTTCTCATGGGAGAAGGATTTATCCCTTGAGGTAGTTCCATCATTATAGGGGAAAGGAGCCCAAACTGTCATCCTCGACCCCATCTGGCCAAACCATTTACGATATTTCCATTACGGAGTGTTAGAGTCGGTCTTTTCAGTCCTCCATCAAAGATCAAAACTCTTTCTACATCTCATTTTTAGGTGTCTCGCTCCATTCACTCAGCTGCATTCCGCTAGAGGCATGCCATAATCTGATGAAAGGGTCTTGTCAGTTCATTCCCCTCATGCCTTATCATGCTGGTTTAGGTCTGTTTGTCAAATCATTTTAAAGGTAATTTACAATTCTATTCTAATCTCTTGGTCAACAAAGAGTTAGTAGGTCTAGGGTTTGCAAATTGTCGTTCTCAAAGTGCTTCAAAGATACTTGCAGGCCAGAGGAAGGTTCAATAATTCACTCAAATGATGTTTCTGAGCAAGAAAAGATGTATTTTGGAAAACTGAGAGAGGTTTGTGTCTAAAATATGCCAAGGAAGAAAACCCTCCTTCACTTTTTACACAGGTGTCATGGTTTTAGAGAAATGTCAAAAATACAATTGGCTCGGGAGAATTGATGCACCTCTGAAGTGACCTTGGGAAAATCAAGTTTTCTCCTAGGTTGATTAGCCAAATGAATTTCTTGATGAGTAAAATGATAACTGGACAAAAAGAGATTTTCCATGAGCTATCATGAGCTCAATTTGGAGTTGCAGAACACCTACAAAAGTTGACTGCAACAACACTCTGCCTTGAGGTAGCCTCATTGGGCACATTTTTACCAGTCTTGGGTGATTTGATTTTTGGTAGGTAAAATTAACTCAAAATTGAAAAATTATAGTTTGTTTGGAAATTAGACTCAACGACCTTTCCAACAAGCTATCATGTACCCAATTTGGACACCAAGAAGGCCTCCAAACATCTCCTGCACAAAGCCCTACGCACAGGCTCTATGCACTGCGCACTGGTGCGACGCTTATGATAGGGAGCTCCAAATCATGAAAGGTTGGAATTTTTGGATTCAGCATGAAAACTCATGACTGATGGTGCATGGCCAAGAATTTTGGGCAAGTTTTGAGTCCCCAGGAGGTCAAAAACACTCAAACAATGACCTCTCTACCCCTATTTTGACACACAGGAAGTAGTCTTGGGAGATTGAAGTTTTGGAGGGGCAAATGAGCACCAAATTCAGAAATTCCACTTGAGTTGGAAAGTAGATAGGTAGGTCTTTCTAACACACACACTTGGGCACAATTTGGACTTCAGAAAGTACCTCAAAATCACCTCAAAATGGTGCGACACATATAGATTTGGGCACGACGCACAGAGACCCAAAGGCCAAAATCACTTCCGCTCCGCGACATTTCGATTCGCGACTTTCTCCAAGTGGGCCCACTCATTTACACTACATTTTACTCAGCACCTAATGCAAGTTTAAAAAATATTTTCACTAAAGGTTGTCTTCTATCCAAGTGGCAAAGGAAGGTGAGCAGTCACTCAAGCAATTTGTCATTTTTGTAACACTGCACCTATCACTAATGGTTGGCTTTCCATTTCCAGTTTGTAATGATTTGAAAAACTCCCCAACTCTGGGTCGTTCCATTTCCCAATGGCATAGTCTATTTATTGTATGTAAAACCATTTGCAAAGGGTTGGTTGTAATTTCTGGGAGGACTGTGAGAGAGAAACTCAGTTCTTCATTGTATATTTTGACAGAGAATTAATGAAAGGCAGCGGCTCTGGTTCATGAGATTCATGTGGTGTGAGTGTAGCAAATGTGTTCTCTTTATGTTTCATATGTATTTTGTTATGTTTCACAGTTCATTCATATTCATTTCTGGTGAAATTTTCTAAGTAAGATAAGGTAGAATTCATGTTTATTGCTCTGCCTGTGGGAAAGTTTCACGTACTGTGTTCTTCTTTTGTTGAAAAGGATTCATGTCTTTATGCCCTTTTCATCCTCCTAAACAGTCTCTCCATTTCGCATTATTTCAAATTTGATTGCTAGACTTTCTGCCTATCTTGCCTTGAAATAATCTGGTGCCTTTGAGTTAATTTCTCTGCTCATGCTGTTCATTGGTCCCATACATCCCAGAAACTCAATGATTTATCAAAAATTTCCTCTTGTTTCCATATTTATTTACCTATCCTAAAATCAATATACATTGCAAGTCATCTCAAACCATATCGTTTATCTATTTACTGAGTGTGACCCAAAGAGAGCCCTCTCCTGTTCTGGTAGGGCTAGCTACCAGACTGAGCGTGGTTTGTGGTTACCCTGAATTTTGCCTTCCTTCAGCCTAAGGAAGATTTAGGTGATAACACGGAGCTTCTAGAGCTGGAAGCTTCGGCTCTAATTTAAAAAAGTTTCCATAATAGGACCGGCGTGACTGAGACACAACCAAGTCACTCTGGTCAGCACGAGGAGTAGTGCTAATCTCTGCACATTGGCACGGAGGAGACAAAGGCCATTAGCTGTGGTCTTGTAAACTGGGAAAAAAAGAAGTTTCAGGGGAAATGGTGCAAAAGGGAAATGATCTGCTCATGAAGAGGGACATAATGGGAGTTTCTTCATGAAAGCAAAGCATATGGGTTTCACTGTAGAGGTTCTCCAGGATCAAGGAATGGGGAGTACAGGGACAGTGACAAAATGATGTGTAACAAGTAGCCTAGATAGAGAGGCTAATGTAGGGCCATGAAGTGTCACACAGTGGAAACATAAAGGGTGAGAGAGAGTCTGATATTTTTCAGGAGAGAGTCAGTTTCAAAAGCTAGGAGACAAGATGTGAGACTGGGAGGCTAAGAGCAAAGACTCTAGGTAGGAAATCAATCAGAAAATTGGGTGACACAGTGCCTAGAGAGGTTGACGCAAGGACTACGTGAGGACTGTGCAAAGGTAGCATAGGGCCTACCAGAGGCACTTCATTCAGAGTCCAAATCAGCTGAGATTTTCTTAGTGATTGTGTGAGGTAATATCACAAATATTTCTGCCAGTATTTCTCTTTGTAACTGAATAACTGGAGAGGTATTCAGAGATGTATTTAGAATTTTCTATTGGTTAATAATAATACACCCTCAGATCTGTTCCACCGGTTTTTGAGCATTGGGCTTTTCTGGGGACATTTGTCCAAAAATAAATGTGTCCATTGTGTTGTATTTTATTTCTTTCTCAGTGTCTTGTTTCTGTATAGCATTTAATTAAGTGAAGGTTACAATGTATGTATTACGATATTTTCCATAGGAAACTGCAAGTAATTTGTTTAAAGGAATTTAACAAATAGGAGTAATATCATCAATTGTTGCAGTAGGGATTCCGACTATGGACTTTTCACATGGTATCGGAGCAGTGCAGGTGAAGAAACAAGAGCAGAGACAATAGATCTAATGCTGAGCATAAGAGGGAGTTCAAAAAAGCTGCAGGAGGCAACAACTCGAAACCCCAAGGGGTTTCCATAGTTCCTAGCCAGAGGGTTGATTTTCGAGGCAAAATCTCTCTGAGTGAGTCAACAGAGAGGAAGGACTCCCAGTTTGAAAGTTTGTTGGGGCATATGGAGCAGCACTAAAGCCTCAACGTGAAGAGAGTTGGTGGGACATAGATTTTTCTACAGGTAGTTTGTTGGGCAGAAGATTGTCAGAAGAAAGAGGAGAAGCACGACTAAGGGAATTTCTTCCTCAGATAATTCCTAGCCAAGGAAATCAAATTCTATAGATATGAGTAGCAGCAAGGGGTGTCAGTTTTACTAGCTCTAGCAAGGAGTGCGTAGGCTAGCCCAGCATCAGCACAGAGGAGAGAGGAGGTCATTTGACTTTCTTTTTTTGTGGTAGAAATGGAAACCATTGGCTTGAGGGATCAGGATAGGTTGGAAGAAGCATCCAACTATGTCATCTGGAAGGCAACAATGTCATTACTTCTAGATTAGTATGCCCTTAAGACATACGTTGAAAATGTGGTGGCTATCCTAGAAGATCCAGATCTGTTGCAGAAATATCGAGCTGAAGATGGTGAAGGCCAAGAGGATGATCCTAGATGGAGTCAAGGATCACGTGGTGTGTCACGTTTCTAGCAGAGGGAATACTAAGGAGACGTGGGATGCCTTGGCAACGTTATATCAGGAATCTTCCGACCAACGTAATATGTACTTGGAGCAGAAGATGAGATTTGCTCAAAAGAAAAAGGAAGAGTGTTTGGATCCATTCCTCAAGACATTGAAGGAAAATCGTGATGAGTTTTTTGCTGTGGGGCATACACCTCAAGATTCAGAGTTGGTTAGACTAACCCTCAATTCTATCTCAGACGAGTGGAAATTCTTTGTCCAGAGTATCCTGGGTAGAGCAACATTGTTGAATTGGGATGAGATGTGGGCGGCTCTAAACAAGAGGAGCTGAGGAGAGACATAGTCAAGGTCAAACTTGACAGAAGAAACAACGACAATGGGTCGAAGCTGAAGGAGGAGGAGGATAATGCAACCCTTGCATCGAAGGGATAACAGGAGCAGCGGAGATGTAAGAAGGACATCTCAAAGGTAAAGTGTTTCAGGTGTGATGAGATGGGTCACTACGCTACATAGTGGCCTCTCAAGAAGAAGGACAAGGATGAGAAACACGATTGGAACATTGCACCCACAAAGGTTGAGGAGGAGGAGTTTTCCATGATAGCCAAGATACCTATATGAAGGAGGTGGGCTGATTTAGAATTGTAGTTCGAAAGAGCTACATATGGGAAGTATCCTTGAGGAGCCCACCTCTTGGATCGATACCTTACTATGGGAGCCTAGTTTTGCAGTAGTAGGATGGACTAGTGTCGGATAGTGCCAAGGAGTGTCAGAGAGACATTTGTAATAGCTAGGAGCACCAGAATCTGAGCAGCATAGAGTAGAGTTGGTAGCAGTGCAGATGGAATAAAGAAGAGGTCAGCAACAACAAAATAGATTCAGAAGATCAGTGCAGATACTAGAAGCAACCAGGCTCCAACTTTCATGTGGTATCATACTAAACACAGTTAGTTGTTTTGGATGTTTTTCCATTGCTTGCAACAATAATTTGCAATGTAGTAGCAGTTGGCAGTGGCAGTGCTAGCAGTAGCACAAATGCAGCAATTGAGAAGGAGTTGTAGTACGGATGTAGTGTTGACAATGGCAGTGTCAATAGTAGCACAATTACAGCAGTAGCACAGTAGTTGGTGGACAACATGTCAGACATCAGTAATGCAGAGGACAATTCTTTAGATTTAGAGACGTATGCAACAATGTATATTGCTAGAGCACATTCGTTACTAAGAGGGAGTGTTGATTTGGGGTAGCATTGGATGTTCTCTAGGCCTCAAATTTTGCAGGGAGGCTTGGGCACACATGTATTCCAAAGAACCCAGAAAGCGTTTTGGGAAATTCCACCCATAATTGTTTTTATTAAAATAATTAATATTTTTAATGGGACCTTAAGTCTAAACTTAGGAAATTAAAAATATTAATGGGTATTAATCTAATTGTGGGTGTAACTTCTAGAAGAAGATAAGGATCAAGCTAAAATGGTCTTAGCCATTGATTATCTTTTAATATGGGTCGTTGAATATCAACGAGAATATTATTTAAGGAAGCTTGAGGGCCATTTGGAAAACACACCGAGAGATAAAGAGATTGAATTTTTGAAGTGAGAAGTTCTCAGGAGGAAGTTTTGATCGAGGAGATTTCTTGTAGTTGAGGGGCAGAGATAGCATCTGAAGAGAGATATTTTCTCAACTGGAGAATCATTAGTAGAGAGTGGTAGAGAGTGATCCAATAGCCTAGACGTATAGGCTCACGCATGGCCATGAAGGGACATGTAGAGGCAGCATAGAGGGTGAGAGAGATTCCAAGATTTTACTGGGGAGAGTCGGTTTCAGAAGCCGGGAGCTGGGGTGTGAGACCAAGAGGCTAGGAGCAGAGACTCTAGGCAACAAATCAATCAACAAATTGGGTGACGCAATGCCTAGAGAGGTCGATGTAGGGAATACATGAGGACTACGCAGAGGTAGCATAAGTCCTACTAGAGGCACTTCATTTAGAGTCCGGATCAGCTGATATTTTCTTAGTGATTGTGTGAGGTAATCTCACAATTATTTTTTCCAATATTTCTCTTTGTAACTGAATAACCCGAGAGGTATTCAAGGATGTATTCAGAATTTGCTACTTCTTAATAATAATAAATCCTTAGATCTGCTGCACCGGTTTTCCCGCATTGGGTTTTCCCGGGGGCATTTGTCCAAAAATAATGGTATCCTTTGTGTTGTATTTTCTTTCTTGCTCAGTCTCTTGTTTCTGTATAATATTTAATTAAGTGAAGGCTGCAATGTATGTATTATGATATTTGTCGTAGGAAACTCCAAGTAATTTGTTTAAAGGAATTTAACAAATAGGAGTAATATCATCAGTTGCTACAGTAGGGATTCTGGTTGCGGAATTTTCACAATCCACACATCAAAACTCATCCATAAATTTCCAATTCATCCTTATAAAAAGTGCAAAAATCTCAAGAGAGATAAGAGATCCAAACCCAAGTGATGTTGAGTAAATGAGTTCATCTCATTTGTATTTATATGCAACTTAGGAGTTCAAATTAACCTCCTTGGCCTACAGAAACCCCAAAAATAAAACAATGTTCTAATAATTCAACTTTTGGTGACAAACCTACCAAACTAGCTCATAAATGAAAAGGTAAGCCTCTCAAGAGGTCAAATAATAATATATGCATGTTGTAGTTCCCTCTAAGAGGCCTAATAATGTCCATGGGTGCCACAATGAAGAATAAGACCCTCAAAAGAAGTGGACAAGGGGTTGGCCCCTTGTAATAACCTATGGTTCTCCAATGACATATGGGGGCACACAAGTGTCCTCATGGGTCTCCAAACAAATCGAAGATACATGCAGATCACCTACAAGGGCTAAGATGATGCTATAGGTGATGTCATGTTGTCATGCAAGTCCTGGATCATCTTCCAAGTGTATGGTGTAGATATGGTTCCAGTGGGGCTTGATGTGTTGAGAAATGACAATGAGAAATTCCAATTTAATTTGTCCTTGAATTAAAATGAGAATTAAAATCGAATTCTATTCTCATAGCAACTTGTAAATAGTTAATTAAGTTTAATTAACTTAATTAGATTAGGAATTTTGAGTTGGAAGACTTTTTGTAGTCATGTATATGTTCTCCCTGAGTTTTAGGGGTCTAGTATGAGTTTAAATTGAGTTGGAAATTATATCACTCGATTTACTGGGTTAAGTTTAGTTAAATTAGTTCTAACTATTTTTGGAACTAATAGAGGACTAACAGTCAGTTGGTGCACTAATGCGTCCAATATTGCTACTCTAGTTAATTGAATATTTCCTCATGAAAAACTCACGCATGTGAGTTTAGAGAAAGACCCAGTTGAGACTAGAGTGCATGGACAGTGTACTATCAGTTGTATGATTTACTGAGTTGTATAGATCATGCATGCAATCAGGAACTGGACCTAGTTTGGATTGCACATTTTTGGATATATGAGATTCACATTAATATGGTCTATTCATCCATAGGAATTGCGCAAGGAAATAGGAGCTTGGAGAGTTTCAGAATTGGCTAAGTGTTGGCCAAGAGCTTGCTTATGAGCTTAGAGAGTTGAGCATGCTTGTGAGAAATTGTTCTAGTGAGAACAAGCTTTATACCTTCACTCATATTTCTGATATATGTAATACAGATAGTGGGGTTTTCAGTAGTTGCTTTCTCCAGATACATCTTGTATTATGTGCCATTGATTTATCTTCTTTTTGTTCTTATTTCATCGATTTATTGGCTTCTGTTGTTTGAAAGTAGAAGTAGATTCTTGTCATGTGCTTTAGTACATTGCATAAGCTTGTGAATCCACATGATTTTCTACATGGTATTAGAGAAAAGAACAATATACTAGAGGATATTTCAAATTTTTGAGTTTTGGGTTACAGGTGAAATTCAAATTTGCAATACATACTTCAGGATCCGCATATGACATTCTACGATTTGAGGCTCGCGTATGCCTTGGAAGGCAACTAGAATTTTATAGCCTGGAGGGACAAAATGGAGGTCGTGCTAGAGGATAATGGCTTGAAGGAATTCGTTGATCAAGAAATTCCTAAGCTAGCAGCATTGGATGCACAGAATTTGGCTGAATGGAAGAAGTGTGTGGTGAGGGCAAGGTAGATAATCCTCGAGGGAGTTTGAGACCACATTATCTCGAGTCTCCATGGCAAGGAAACTTTGTATGCTATGTGGAAAGCATTGACAGACTTGTATCAGGACAGCAGTGACCAAAGGAAATTTGCACTGAAGGAAAAACTTCAAAAGATCAAAATGGAGAAAGGCAAGACTATTCCAAATACTTGATCAAGTTCACTCAACATAGTGATGAGCTTGGAAGTGTTGGAATCACGGTTTCCAAGGATGATATGGTGAGTCTTGATCTTCTAGGACTCCCAAAGAGTTGGCATAATTATCATGACTCTGTCAATGGTCAGGAGAAGTTGCCAAATTGGGAATGACTGTGGTCATATTTGATGCAGGAGGAGATCAAGAGGAACACCAGGGATGGCTCTTTATCAAAGACTGATGATGAAGAGAATTGTGCCTTAGTGATTAAGGCAAAGAAGGGCAAAGGGAAAGATTCCCATTCCAAATTGGATTCTTATCATAGAGGTAAGAAGAAATACATGACGAAAGTTAAGTGCTTCCATTGTCATGAGCTAGGCCATTTTGCTACAAATTTTCCACTCAAGAAGTCCAAGAAGAAGTCCTCGGGAGGAGCGATGGGTGAGGTTTTGTCCTCCCAATTGGAATTGGACTTTTCCCTCATTGCATGCATGGTGACATCAATGATGGGAAGTGTATGGTACTTAGACAATGTTGCTTCATTCGACATGACTGGCGACAAAGAGTTATTTAGCGACCTAGAGGAGAAATATCTCCATATGCATATCGAGATGGGTGACGAGGGGAAGTATAGTGTTACTGGATTGGCATGATTACTTTTCAGAAGGAGCATGGGGTTCCACTCATCTTGAATAATTTTATGTATGTCCTCAAGCTGAAGAATAACTTGGTATTTGTTGCCATGCTTGAGGATACAATCTATGGTGTGATCTTATCAAAAGGAAAGGTGTTCCTTCAACACATAGCCATAGGTCAGGTAAAGAAGATAGGGATTCAAATGAAAAATCTATAAGTTGGAGGTAGAGGAGTGTACTTCTTTGAGCACAAAAGTAGAAATGGTGCATAGCCAAGATGTTGGCGAGTTGTGTCATAGGCGATTGGGCCACTTGCATCATGGAGCTTTGAAGATGATCTCTACCGATCTTCCCAAAGGTATGCTTGAGTAAGTTGATACATGCAAGGGGTGTACTTTCAGAAAATACACCAACTCTTCCTTTCATGACAAAGACAGTCAAGTAGAGGATATTCTTGAGAGAGTCCATTTAGATGTGTGTGGACCATTCTCGACAGCATCTGTTTTTTCGCCAACTTACCAAGGCAAGTTAAGCTCTTAATTCTTTTATCAACCTAGGAAAGTACACTTAGAGGTGCTTACCTAAAATATATAGATCTAGAAGGCTCTAAAATTGTAATGGATACCTAATGGACTAAATTAATAGTGCTTTCTACAAAAAATCCTTTATTATTCTTTTTCAATCATTTAAACATCAATTAAGAGAAAAAAATCCTATGGAATTCTAGTTGCAAACTAACAAAAGCAGAGTGTTGATGATTCACTGTAATCCTACATTCTCTTACAAGAATATTGCTTCAAAGAATTTGTACAATCACAATAGTCCAAAGTAATTTCAATTTAAATCACACAGTGAATAATATAAGTAGCATTATAAACCAATATCAGTTAGATCTCTTACAAGAATCATTTACCAAACTGAAAATTGAATTTTAAAACTCCATTCTTAAATCACTTTAGAAATAAAACTAGAACTATTCTTCACAATTAAAGCTAATAAACAAATCTGGAAGTTGAATCTCAGCAGTATTTAACTATCAAATCCAAGATCAAGATTAGTTGAATCCTCTTACAAGGCTATCTCTTCACAAAAAATTCAAGTTCTCTTTAACTGATAATTCTGCTAACATAACTTTAACTCTGAACATGAAATGATTAACTGCTAAATTCGAATTTGCAACTAGTAAGAAAAACAAAGTAAAGATAAAGTGTACTAGCAAAGTGATGACGGCCCTTCAGCACCCCACAAGCACACTAAGAGATGATTCAGAAGAGTGTAGATACTAAGACATAAAATTGCTGAAGAAGTTTGTATTAAGTTTGGAATCAAACATACACAAGCTGTCTTCTCGCTTGTTCATAAAAACCATTCTAAAACATAGTTTTCCCATATGGGTTATTTATCGTGAATCCTCTAACAAAAGAAACTATTGTTTCTCCATCTAATACTAACAATATTCTATTAATTACATCCCAAGGAGGTCGAATTTAGGTTTGTTCCTCCATTGATGCAAAAATTCTAAAACTGGAAAATATCTTGTGCACAAAAATAAGGAAAAAAGCGATGAAGTGGCTGGGTTTGACCAGCTTTGATTGGACACTTATTTTCTCCAAAACTGAAAATGAATAGTTGTTTCACCATCCTTGTACATTGTACTTTATGCCCATAGTCTTCTAATTTTCCCACCTGTGCTGCAACATGTCAATCAATAAAGCAATCACAGGTTGTTACAACTTCCTGTGATTTTTCTGAAAAATGTCATTTAAATATAAAAATTTCAAATATTAATCCCAAGCTTAAAATAATGAAAATGATGACATATGACTTAGTTTATAAGGATTATTGTTGAATAACAAAGGTTAAATGGCCAAGAATGATGATTAAAAGATGAATTTGAAGTGGAATGGATGGTCAAATTTAGATACCAACAACATCCATGGCCAAACATAGGTATTATGTTATATTTTTTTATGTCTATTCTCGTAAATGATGGATATTTCTCATCCAGATTAAGGATCAAACTTTCACAAAGTTTTGTGAGTTTAAAGCATTGGTGTAGAAAGAGTCAAGCAAGAAGGTTAAAGCTATACAGAGTGATAACGGTGGTGAGTATGTCCCAAACGAGTTTAAGAACTTCTGTGCAATGGAAGGGATTAAACGGAAGTTGACGAAACTCCATAACCCTCAGCAGAATGGGGTGCCTGAGAGGAAGAATAGAAGCATAGTAGGGGTAGCTAGGCCAATGTTGCATGATTATGGCCTACCACTACACTTGTGGGCTGAGGCATACAACACAACGATTTATGTTCAGAACCATAGCCCACAATGGATACTTGAGATGAAGACACCAGAGGAGGCTTATTCCAGTAAGAGGCCATATGTTGGTAACTTCAGGATTTTTGGGTCATCGGTATATTTCCATGTGACCAAAGATGTATGAAAGAAGCTTAAGCTAACAATAGAGTTAGGGATACTTGTGGGGTACAATGATACACCTCACAACTATCGGGTGTACTTGTCAACCAATAGGATGACAATGGTTCGTAGGGATGTTAGATTCGATGAGGAGAAGGCCACGTGAGTTTCCCTTGAGAGGGAGCTTGAGCTACATGAGGATGAGGATATTTTAGCTCCAAGGTTTAGGAGCCTCAGATTGATGTGGAGCAACCACATGGAGAGGATTCAGAAGTGGAGACATCCACTCAGGCAGAGTCTTCCAGAGAGGGAAGAAAGCACACCAGAGAGTCTGACAAATTATTGGATGATGTACGGGAGAATGTGGGAGCACCCACTTCTCAGCACATGCAGAGGAGGTCACTTGAGAGGTACATTAGATACATGGCTCTTATGGGTGAATGTGTTGTGAAAGAGCCATCTTCCTTTAAGGAAGCAGTGCAACAACCGGATTGGGTTGATGCCATGGTGGAGGAGTATGATTCCGTACTTCATAACAGTGTTTGGGGTGTGGTTCCGAGACTGGAGGACAAGTCAGTGGTGAGCTCCCATTGGCTTTACAAGGTAAAGAAAGTTGCAAATGGTAGTGTGGAGAAGAAAAAGGCTAGATTTGTGGCCCGTGGATTTCCATAGGTAGAGGGGATTGACTATGATGAGGCCTTTGCTCCTAATGCAAGGTACTCATAAATCAAATCTATATTGGCACTATCAGCATAGATGTGTTGGAAGATACATCAGATGGATGTGAAGAAAACCTTCCTTAATGGCATGATTGGGGAAGAGGTGTACATAGAGCAGTCTAAAGGTTTTGAAACCTTTGACCATGAATCGCATGTGTGCCGGCTCAAGAGAGCATTGTATGGGTTGAAGCAAGCACCCCATGCTTAGTTGTTGCACAAAAATTGTCACTTTGACATTCTGCAATCAATATGAGTCTATAACCACTCATACCTTCCTCCTTTGCAAGTATTAAACCTCAGTTCTTCATATCAAGCCTTGAAAATAAGAGAAAGACGTTAAAAATCTCTAAAACTCTGGTTTCACACTTTCTCTTAGCATTACCTGTAGTTCCGTACCTATTGGTCATGTCCCCTATGACCGCTCTGTATTTGTGTTATGGGTGCGAACCCTTGTAAAAGTTAAAAAGGCGCAAGTACATTCTTAAAAACTCACTTTGAGTCATTTCTGAAAGCTTCTAGAGGGAATCTTGAGGTGGCAAGTTCGCTTCTTGAGGGTGCACGCATCCCATACCTTAAGGAGCTAACCCCTTGATGTGAGGAGCTTATCCCTTTGAAGGAGGACTCTATCCCTTCAATGGTGGCCCTGTAACCTCCTTCCTTTGCACTATAAAATGAAGCATTGGGCTGGTTACTTAGGAGGTTGAAAGCTGAATATTTTTTAGGGTAAATGCTGCTGGAACTTAGTCTTCATAATTGAGCTTTTGAGAGGAGAGATTACATACCTTTTGATCTCATTTGGAAGAGATTGAGGCTTGTCAAATTAGAGGAGATTCCTGTTTGGACCCTAGGAAGATCTTGTACAACATCAAGGCACCAAAGGTTGTAAAGTTCTTCTATTTCAAAGTTAATACAATCAAGTTTATTTTTCTCAATAAGCTATGTTTTATGGTTTATTTCATGGATTACTTGATCACCATGATGAACATGATTTATTATGTTAGCTATGCAGGTGTTATTTTATTTATGCTTGTTTGTGATTGCAGGTTCTTAAAAGGAAACTCTTTTGGAGCTGTTGGAGCATGGCTACCACAAACTAGCGTTGGACTTAAGGTAGGGTCTAAAACACCTCTTTAGTTTCTATTAATGAATCACAATATGTTTAGAGAAAGGTAGATTTGCTTGTCCTGCTTGTTGCTAGATATCTATTGATACTAGGGAGATCAGTCTTGTCCGCAAGAATGATTTATCCGACCAACAAATTGGCGACTCCACTAGGGAACTGGATTTGGCTTTTTAATTTTCCTTTATCTTTGACTTGAGAAACTTGATTTTTGTTTCTGGTTTTTGCTTGATGTGTGTGGGATTGGGAAGTTTTTAGGTCCTCGATTGTTTTTTGTTTTTTAGAAATTTTTAAGAGGACCACACGTTCGGTTTATATTAGAGTGTGGACCTCTCCGCACTATTACTTTATTGCACATAGCGGTACCGCATCTGGTTTTACTGTAAGCCTGCGGACCCTATCAAAATTTTTGAAAAACCTAAAATATTTTCGTCCAGTTAAGTTTAGGTTCTATTTATTGCTTTTAGTCTCTACCCAGATCTGCATATATCCTGTCAAAAGTCTCTCATGAGTAAGTTCCATTGGTGTTGTGTTCTAGATGAATTTCTAAAAGTTTTTGCATGCTTGGATTGGTTTCCACTTGGTCTCTGTAGTGACTTAAAGATTAGAAGCCTAAGAAACCTTAGATCACCTTCGTATCTTTTTTCTTCTTGATGACTCTGGCTGGTTCGTGAAATCTTCCCTTGGTGAGAAATAGATTTCGTTTCTCTTTGCAAATCTTTGAACGAACTTGATCATAAGTTGTGAATTTCATTTTTATAAAAGAAAACATAGCTGGGTGTTTTTTGATTGATTTGTTATTCTGAACGAATTAATCCTTAGTTTATGGAATAAATAAGTAAAACGTCCTCAAAAACACTTGAAGCTTTTAGTTCAATTAGGTTTTTAGAAGTTTAGATCTCAAGATTAGATTTTTCATAGTTTTGAGTGTGTTTTCTAGAAATTTTAATTTCTCTTTTGAAAGAATTGTTTTCTGTAGTTTTGAGTGTTGAAAAGAAAAGGGATTTATTTTGTGAGCATAATTAGTAGCTTCATTTTGAGTTTGTAGAAAAAGACAAAAAGATTTTCTTTTCGTTTATATGTTGAAGGAAAGATTTGTTTTTCAAGGAATTGCATTCTCAACTCTTCCTTTAGCTAGAGATTCATTGAAAAGAAAAACAAATTGTTTATCATCTTAGGTGCATTTTTTTGTGTTTTTTGGAGTCGAGTCTTCACACCATCAAAGTTTCATCTCCATACCTATTGACTTAATAAACAACCAATAAAAATAGCGCTTAATTAAAATTCATCTAGCAATATTTTTATTTCTAGGGCTCTTATCACCAATATAGCTTAAGCTAGTATCTTGGAGTAGGGAGTAATTAACTCTCCAAGATAGTTAAAACAAACAAGTAGCTGTATCTTGCGGTAGGAAATAAATCCAATTGTAATTGATATAATCTGGGAAGCTCCTCTTAAAGGAGTCAATCACGAGATCATGTCTGAACTTTTGAGACAATCAAGTCTGTCTTATTGGGAAAGATAGAAGATTTACGCGTATTAAAAATGGTAAACCTCAGATTAACCATTGTCGAGGAGCCTGGGGTCACTTGTTGGTAAATCTTGGATTAATCATGTCGAGAATCCTTCAAGGGGATTGAGCTTTTCTACTTTGCCCTTGCGCGTAGATTGGATCGTAGACTGTTCCCCAGTTGTATTTGTTATTGTTAGTAACCTTAGTGACCATAATCTTAAGATTATTTCCTAAGGTGATGGTGAAGGACGGATCTCACGGTAGCTAGAGCAGACATCGACTAGACTCACTTGGACTCTCTAGGGGGTTCTCTTCACTTGAGACGGTTTTGTGAAGAAACTTGTGCCAGTCTATTTCATTAAGCAGGTTGTCGGGGTAACTGTTCCAACTGCCATTTCTGTATTGAATTCTGCGACGTTGGATTTCATCACCAACTAGTGTTTTCGGTACAGAAAATTACTGTTTGTGTGTGGTTTGAACTCTTATATTGTTAGGTGTGTGATTCAATTGTTTGGTTCTTTAGAGACTTTAGGTGGTTTTATTGAGATTTTCTTTGTTTGCGTGTGAAGTAATTAAATATTTAATCGTGGCTAAATTACCGAGACAATCCCGTAGACTTCAGGAGCAGCCTCCCGAATATACACCAAGTCAGCTTAAAGGGCTAAGAGCTCTTGTCACACCTAGTGGCAGTAGAGTTGGGTCACTAGAGGCCGAAGAATCATCTTTGATTATTCACCGTGATTATCAAGTTCCAGCAACAGAGTATATTTCTGAACCAATTTCATTTTCCGAAGTTACTGGTAGCATTTCACCTACTAGTGAATTAATTAAGGAACTTGAAATTTCTGAACCTGAAACTGAACCCGCTGCTACTCCATCCTCAGGATTTGCTTTTCCAGTTTCTAGTGGTCCTGGTTCACCCAGGGTAGGAAGTGTCATTACCCAAAATCTTCCTTTTGGACTCATTTCTATTGAAGAACTTGTTAGTCCAAACGAAGCTGTAACTCTCCCTAAATATCAACCAAGAACTTAGGGAGCATGAATCAATCTTCTATAGTCCTTTTAGAAGTGACTCTTGGTACGTATCATTGACGAACTTTTTAGAAAATCTGAGTCTTGCTTCTTCAGCACCTCGTATTCCTTTTCATCCTACACCCATAGGTTATTATCCTCCTTCGAATATGTCAAAGCGGTCATCCATGTTTTCCCAAACTCTGGAAACATTTTTATATGGCAGTCCTTCTATTCCTTCTGGGTATCAGTCACTTTCTGGTACTTTTTCAGGAGCGTCTCCTCAACTCATCAAACACGGGGTATCAACTGGTAATAATAGAACTCAACCATTGAGCGTAGAAGAAATTCTTATGATGTCTAGTGCTATTCCAAATCCGCAACCTCAAGGTAGTCAGTTACCACCTAGAGGGCAACCTCAAGGTAGTCAGTTACCGCCTGGAGGGCAACCTCAAGGTAGTTAGTTACTGCCTGGGGGGCAGCCGCAAGGTGCTCAATTACCGCCTGGGGGGCAACCTCAAGGTAGTCAAATACCGCCTAGGGGGAAACCTCAAGGACAGTACATACCTCAAGGTCAACCCCAGACTTAGTATATACCTCAAGGTCAACCCCAGTATCAATATATACCGCAAGGTCAACCCCAATTTCAATACGTGCCTTAAGGTTATCAACCTCAAGGTCAGTACCCAACTCAAGGTTTCCAACCACCTTCTAGTCAACCATTTGTTCAAGGAGCTGGAAATGTACCTTTCAATTATCAGTCCTACACTCAACCTGGTTATGGTCCTCCATATGTTCAACCTGTTATGGGTCCTTACCTCGAAATGAATATGGTGCGGGATCCATCTCAACCTCAACAAATTTTGCAACCTAATGTGTAGTTGTCATCTCAACCTGGACAACCTTTGGTTTCTGGTTCAACCCAACAACCTGTCCAGCCTACTATTCAAAGTTCTGCACCTGGTGTAGTTCATCAGTCTAGGCCTAGTTCGCCTTGAACTCTACCTCAAACGACTACTGCAACTACTGCAGCTTTTGTTCAATCTACCTGACCTACTTCTGGAGTATCGACAGCTCTGGTTTCTACTGTTCCTGTATCAACTCCTCAGACCTCTTTACCCCAGTCTGGACCTACAATTCAAACTTCGGTTCAGATACTTGTAGGACAACTTGGTCCAAGTACGGCTGTCACAAGTCAACCACAATTCAGTTATCAACCGTACCAGGAACAATATCAATACAGTCCTGTTGTGCAAAACCCAGTTTATCAGTATCAACCGTACCCTAGGTATACTTATCAGCAACCTCAACCTCAACAACCCCAGTTTGGTCCAGTTAATCCTAGTTTCTTGGGAGGATATAATATTCCTAATGCAAATCCAATTCCAGGTTATCCTGGATATCCTCCTCCTGGAGCTGGTCTTGTGACCCAAGGTTTTCGAGACCCTACCGCCAGTTACCGTTTATTGCAACTTTGGATTTACTTGATTTGTCACGCCTTACGAATGATCCAATCTACTATCTTTCGTATTGGTCGCCAATTCCTAATAAGTTGCCCAGTGATATCCCGAAGTTTGAGGGCAAGCCAGGAGAAGACCCGTCAAATCATGTGATGACTTATCACCTCTAGTGTGCATCCAATTCCATTATAGATGATTCAATTCACTTACAGCTTTTTCAATGCACTCTAATTGGTCTCGCGGCCCAGTGATACATCGAGTTACCATGAAGCTCTTTTTAGAATTTTAGTCAGTTAGCTACTTCATTCTTAACTCATTTTCACTTGCCTGTCAGATATGACAATGGCACAGAATTATTAACTTCATTAAAACAGTCAACGTCCACATATATTTCAGACCATATACATGAATGGGGGCGTCGATGACGTTTAGTGAAAGTTTTTATCCCGGATCAAATTTTGGCAGAATGGTTTGTTAAATCCTTATTACCTAAAATCACTGAGGATGTAGCTAAGGCAGGAGTTGTTACTGAAGAGCAAGTAATTTCTCAAGCTCAGTACCTTGACCTTGTTTATATGCAGTCGGGTACTTTGCACGAAAAAATCCCTGATCTTTCGAAACAAAATCAAATAATTGCAGCTCCTTCAGGGTCTCATGCCACTAATGGTATGATTGGTTCAGTTACCACCAAGAATAAGAATAAATCTACAAATAATTCTTCTCCTATTATAACTTTACCAGATTCCTTGACAGGAGAATCTTTTGCTGAAATTCTTATCGATATTCGTGTCGTAGAATTATCTACGGCCAAATCAAAATCCGGTGGTAAAAAGAAGGGGAAGAAGAAAAATAAACAAAACACAAAAGAGAAACCAGATAAAACTAAATCTACTAACGAGAAACATAAACCTCGCTATCCTTGTCTCATTTGTGACAAGGAGCACTTTACAAGAGATTGTCCACATCGAGCTGAGGTCTCAAAAATCATCAAAGGTTCTCAAACACCTGCTGTCTTGAAGGATCCTTTTCCTAATCAAGATAGTAACATGATAGGTTCTTCCTCAAATGCCTCAGAAGAACCAATTATGATGATGTCCCTGTCAGGATTGTGATGCGATCGTAAGATTATGGTAGTAAGAGTCCTGTTGGTGGTAAGGAAGCAAAATCTTCTAATTCAAACCCATCAACTTCAACTCCTTCTGGTTTTGATCTGCTACAAATCGAAAAACCTAACCCAGACTTAGTAATCAAACTTCCTGCTAAAGGTATACTTCAGAAGTCAGCTTTCAATCCACATGCGAGAGCTGCTCAGAACTATAACATTGTTGAGGATTTAGCTATATCCCCTTCAGCAATGTCAGCTTTGGAGGTGCTGCAATCATGCCCAGCACAGCGTAAATTGCTATTGTCTACTATAGGAGCTGTTGATATTCAGGATTCCAAACTTATAATCTTCCATTTAGAAAATAGTACACCTCGCCTACTTCATCAAATGGCTTTCCAGATCCCAGTGTTAGTCAAAAACAGACCTTGCTTTTGGACTGTGATTGATGAGGGAGCTTCTACGTGTATTATGTTGATTCAGTGTTGGAGATCGCTTGGTTCTCCTACACTCAGTCAATTCCCGAAGATTTTAAAGGCTTTTGATGGCCGAGGGTTTCATCCTTTTGGCATTCTGCAGGATTTACCTATAGGGGCAGAAGGAAAAACTGGAAATCTAGATGTGGAAGTGGTTGATGCCCCTCTAGATTACAACCTTCTATTGGGTCACAGTTGGTCTTATGCTATGACTGTTGTTGTTTCATCGGTCTTTCGGCTTATTAAATTTCCTTATAATGGAAATATCATTACAATAGACCAGTTAAATTATTTTTCATCTGACCCAGCCTCTTTTAATAGTATTCAACATGTTGGGAAAACAACTATCCCTTATAAGGATGTTTGAGTGGGATTGATTAAACATTCTAGTTTACTAGGAACTTTTTCATTTCCTCCTCCTAACGTATCGCCTTCTTTTGCAACCATTCATATGATTTCATCCAACACTATTTCTTTTGATGATCCTTGGATCGTACCTTCCGATTATGAGGTGGACTCATTTGGTGATGCAATGTCCTTGAGTCCCTTTGAAGTTGCATATCAGGTGGTACAGTCATTTTCCGACTCTAGTTCAACTGAAATTGATCCAATGAATGTGGTCCATGGGGAGTCACTTTCAATCTCAACCTCAAATTCAACGACTCTTTCTGATCTTGTTCATACTGATGAGAATATTCGTGAACTTTTGTCTGTTGATGATTTACCATGGGAAGATCTTCATCATTGATCTTCGTTTTTACCTGAGCTTGATCATTTTGGAAATGATTTCTTATCTATTTTTACCACTGATTATGTCAAGGAACCACAAAATCCACTGCGACATCCTGATTCTGAGTTGAATTTGGGAAATATTTCTCAAAAGATTCTTATTGACATTTCAATGAAACCCGAAATTATTGAAAACATTCATATAGGTGCTCCCTGTACGGATGAGGAAATCCAAACTTATAAATCCCTATTTCAAGAATTCTGCGACGTGTTTGCTTAGTCATATGAAGAAATGCTAGGATCGATGCATCAATTGTTGTCCATGAAATTAAAACTTACCCGGATGCTAAACCTGTTCGGTAACGTTTGCGTCAGATACATCCAAGAAAAGTTGCTGCTATTAAAGCTGAAGTTGAGAAATTACTTCGAGCAGGTTTCATTTATCCAATTCCTTTGAGAGATTGGGTATAAAATATTGTTCCTGTTAACAAAAAGCAAGGAACGAAAAGAATATGTATTGATTATAGGGATATTAATCACACTTGTCCTAAAGACAATTATCCAACCCCCTATATCGATCAAATTATTGATGATTGTGCTGACAGTGAAATGTTCTCCTTTATGGATGGTTTTTCCGGTTACAATCAAATTAACATACTCCCTGCTGATCAACCTGTTGTGGTAAAAACACAACCCCCCATTTTTCACTTGCTCAACTCAAATAATGGGGACCCTTTTTGTAAAAATTTTGGCTAATCACCTTTTGGATTTTTATTTAGTTGATTGCCCTACGCATTTGTCAATTTTTCATTTTCTTTGGATTCTTGTTTTGATTTCTTTGTTAGAATCGATTTTTTTTATAAGCTTCCCATTGACGCTTGTTTCGCCTCATTTGGTCAACTGGTTTGAAAATGGCACTCCTTTGAAGTCTCATCGTTTATCTAAGCCTGGGTTAAAAATGCATAAAATGTAGAATATTGCATTTTGTAAATAGATTAGTTCAATAACGCATTCATTTTAAATATTAACCCGTAGCGAGCTTTTACTAACATTTTTCATTTTCAGTTATGCAGCCAAATCATTAAATATTGGGATTTAAGAAATTTACTCCAATTTCCAAATCAATTATTAATCTCGAAAACCCAAACATTCAAGTGGTTGTAGTTTTAATAATTTCACAACTTAACTAAAATTCATTAAAATAAAACCAAAATAAAAAATAATATTAAATCTTAATTTAATTAATTAAATTTAATATATATATATTATATTATATAATATATATATAACTTATTTCGCAATCGGAGATCGCATCAGAAATTTTATGAGACATATTTTGAAAACCCCGATACACACTATACCTCTGATCCCCGATCGCCGAAAAATTTAAGACAAAAGGGAATAAGAATATCGCATCGGGAGTTTCATGTGCCAAAGTTTAAAAACCCCGACGGCCATATCCTCCCGATTCGCCGATACAAAGGGACTCAAGTGCATTAACCTAAGTTTTATTACTCCATTTGTTTTCGAGTTTTAAACTCATTCGTATGAATGAGTTAAAAGGAAATGGACTAATGGGGTGGTATTAATAATAAAATTATAAATAATATTAATATTAAAATAATATTTGATAATGGATAAATTTTATATTAATTAATTAATTAATAATATAAAATTTAATTATAATTAATTAAAAAATTTAAATTATAATTTAGATTATTAGTTTATAAATAATTAATTAGGTTAATTTGTTTAATTATATTGTTTAGTGTTAGTAGATCTTAATTAATAAATAGTTTTATTAATAATTAGTTTAATTTATAAATGTAAATTAAAATAGAAATAATTATAGAATATAGAATGCTAATTTAGGATTAAAATTTTAATTGAAATTCTCTTTTTAGCCCAGCAACAAAATTTCCAGATTTACATCAGATTTGATCCTTCAACTTTGGAGGCTCATAGATTGAATTATACTTGGCCAAATGAGGCCCAGGACGGCTCATTGGAAAGAGAAAATCGAGAACATTTCTGAGGAGGTTTCACTAACAGATTTAATCATTTATTGGGTCAAAAATCAGGCAGAAGATGAAGCTCCGAATTTTGAAAACAAAATCAATTTTCTGAGTTATTTTCTTCATTTTCATTTGTCCAAAACCTCTTATAATTGCAGATCCATTGGTTAATCATATCCTTGGCCATTCGAATCACCCCTTGTACCAATAAAAAGCTTACATTCTATTTTCAATTATTTATTTAATTGAATTCGATTGGTTTTATTTTAAATGCTAAAAATAATATTTTGATTTTATTGTTGCATCTTAATTTATTTTGATTTCTTTTTGCAGAAAAAGCAGTGGAAGAAATATGGAGAAAAAGATCTCAATCAATGAGAATGCTCCAGCAATTGAATATCAGAATTTTGAGCAAGTAAAATTGGATTTAGCAGATTTCTCTTCAACAAACTCTTCTCTCAAGAATTCCTTCACAAATAGTATAAGTAATAGATTACAGAATGTAATAAGGGGCTGCTCTCCTCTGCAAATTCTAGACTTCTAAAAGCACTATTGTAATAGGAATTTAGAGTTGTAGGAGAGAGGAGAGAAAATCTCAGATCTGGGGATTATTGAGGATTTTTCCTTTGTATCTTGAATTATATATGAGGGGCAGAGTTTGCACTATTGTGGCGCTAGTTTTGAAGGCAGAAGTTCAAGCAATGTAAAGGACTGTTGGAGACCAAGATCAGAGAAATGGATGCAATAAACTGGTATTTCTAATACTATTGTTTCAAATATCAGTTTCATTTTATGGTAACAAGAATGTCTCATTTTATTCATGTTTGTGCACTGTTTTCAATATGGATAATTTGTCTCAATATTGTTATTAGGTATCTCTTTTCTTATGAATTAAAATCTAATTTCTGAGTAACTACTTACTCAGAAATCTGTCTTATAAAACTGATTTATTGAATGATAATGTGTTGTGAACTATTTCCACATATCATTATTCAATTATTGGATTCACTGATTTGATAATCAATAACATTTTGTGAACTACTTCCTGAATGTTATTGGTTTATTATTTCAGTTAAGAGGTCTCAATAGGATGTGTTTTGGTAACCATAATATCAGTTAATTGAACTACTTCATTAACTTGATATTCATTATAAACAAGACATGTTTAAATTCCAATATTTTAATTATCTTGCTCTTAGTTGGGTTAGATCTATATCTGCCTAATTAAGATAGGATTTAGATTAGTTTCTTTTGCTTGCATTATAGAATAAACTTGCATTTAGAGAAAATTATACATTCTGTTAAGTCCTCTCCCCAAAGAGGCAAAAGTTTAGTTGTGGCTTGGCTGAACCCAAATCAGTTTAAGGGTCATTCTCTTGCCTGATCAGCAAGGAGAAGTGATCTGATGTCCCTGTCTATTGGTAGTTAAAGATACATTATAAACCAATAGAAATAGGGAGAAGGTAACTGGACCTAGATGAACAGTTGGAGCCACCACACCAAATGGAAAAGGAGCTGCTTTTAAGGTCCGGACTGAGTGGTTATCCCCCAATGTTGTTGCAGCGATTTTCGAGGCATCAATAAAACCTCAGTTGATAATTTATGCAAGCAATTTAGGACACTAAATTGACTAAACACTGACTCCTACACCAAGGCAAGTGACTCAATAGGGACCAAGTTCAGCATAAGTTTTCCCATCTCATGGAGGCAATCAACGAAATGGGGACTATTACTTCTTAAAGGGGGAGGAATGATCCATGTGATTATTGGTGGCCAGCTTCATATTCCACTTGTGCCCTCACCATTATTTCTTTCAATTTTTCAGTTACCTTAATTGTAGCACAACTTACTATTTCTAACAGTTTTTCGAGTCTTGAACTTCTGGAGCCGTTTTGAGGCCCTAAACAATTTTCTTTGAAAATGAGAAAATTTGAGTAATTGATTCATGTTTGTAGTTGACAGTTTTAGTCCTTGGATCGATATTTTTAACAAGGTATTATGCACATAAAACGAAGATCGTATGCAAAAGTTACGACCCCAGGAAGATGATGTACCAATTTACCCAAACGGGTCCCATAGTTTTGGCACTTCATCTCCTAGGGTTAGGTTTTTGGATGTTTAGGATTTTCCATTATTTCTCAATAATAAATAGGCCTTCGAGCCTCATTGTATAGAAATTCAGAGCCATGTAGCTACCAAATATTTTCCTAGCGGTAAGCTACCATCGCTGAAGTTAGTTTATTACCATTTCTGTATGTAAGCATATTTCAATTCTTTGATATTAATGAGATGAAGTTTTATTTCCATTACATCTATGTGTATATGTGTATTTCTATATTTTGTTGCATTCCTGCATAGTTTTGGATCACCCATGACCTTGGTCTTATTTTTCCTTTATTAAATTTATTACATTAACTTTTATCCTAGGGTTGTTACACTTGAAGACTTATGGGAGATTGATATCTTAGAAGTTATATGGAATGCTATTGGGGAATTTTTCAAAATCTCAAAAGTCAAAATAGAAGACATGTAACCTATGCTTGAATATGTGTTCACATGAACATTTCTCAACCTTGTCCATAGTCAATTGACTTGGAATACCATGATGCAGTTTGGACACAACCTCTTGACTATGAGCTTGTGTCATTAAAATGTCACCATTGGCATGAATATGGTCATCTCTTTCAAGGTTTTCCACTCATATTAGCAGAAGAGTAGAAGCATGTGGAGACTAAGGATGAGGAGGGTTTCTAGTCGGTAGGCCTGAGACAAGGAAGGAACGCTAGGAATGAACAACCTAAACAAAGTAGTTGCACAACTCAACCTTCCAAAGAAATTCCTACAAAAAATGTGGCTCTAGTGAAAAAGAAGAAAACCATGGAAAAAAATATTTTCAAAATCTTGGGGAAGCTAGATAAACTTGGGGATGTGGAAATACAGGAAGAAAAGATGGAAATCCAACTTGTGGATGTGTTTAGCATAAACTAAAAGGAATAGAAAATCCAACTCCCAAGAGGAAATTAAGATTTTTAATTTTTTTCTTAGACATGATATTTTATCTTTAATGTTATGGCTGAAAACAATTAGAAATATTTTTTCTTAGAACCATGCTTGAAATTTGTTGGAATTTTAAGGTTTTTCAAAGAAGTTATATTTTAAATTTAATGTCATGCTTAAAAATCGTTAGAATTTTAAGGGTTTTCAAAGATGTGATATTTTATCATTCATGTCATGCTTGAAAATCATTGTAAATTTAAATATTTTTAGAGTCACAATATTTTATTTTCAACGTCATTACTAAAAAGTGTTGAAAGTGTACCGTGAAAAAAAAAAAACTTTCTTCCGGCATCAACACTTTTCGATATCAAGGTGTTATTTGCACCAAACAAAATGGTTTTTATTGTTTTTTGCTGTTATTTTTTTTAAAATATTGAAATTTTACTCGAAAAAAGAAAGAAAAAGAAAAACTTTATTTCAGCATCAACACTTTTCGATTTCAAGGTGTTTTTTCATGTTTTTTTTTGGATTTTTGGGTTTGAGTACCCGCTTTGAGGTAATAGTCCCCATTTGATCGGTAACTATGTTAAGTGTGGTAGTGAAGGAAATTCCCAACAACAAATTCCCAAGACTAGATGGAATCACTTTTGAATTCTTTATAGCCTATTGGAAATTCCTTGGGGTGGATATGCTGGCCATGGTAGAATATTCTCGAAGAATGAAGTAGGTTTGGTAAAGGTTAAATGCAACCTTTCTCACCTTGATCCAAAAGACGAATGCATCAATTGAACCCAATGAATTTTGCCCGATTATACTATGTAATGTGATTTATAAAATCATATTGTTAGTCATAGTTTGAATATTGAAAGCCATGTTGCACCATATTATTAGTCCAAAAAAAACAGGGTTTATGAAGGGCAGGAAAATTCTTGATGAGATTTTTTTAGCGCATGAAGTCGTTCACTCCTTGCGAAGGTGTAAAAAGCCAGGAATTTTGGTCAAGCTAGATCTCTCTAAAGCCTATGACCACCTTAGTTGGAAATTCCTCTCTTGTAGCTTGTTCATGTTTAGGTGCTTTGAGGACTAGATTTGTTGGATTCAATAAGTGATCTCCACTCCCTTCTTCTCAATCCTCCTTAATGGATCCCCCATGAGTAGATTTCGTTCCTCTAGGGGTTTGCGTCAAGTTGACCCCTTTTATCCCTTACTATTTATCATTGCGACAGAAGGTTTGGGGAAGCTAATCAAGGGGGAAGCCCATCTTTGGAAACTTAAAGGGCTTGATAGTTCTATGAACTTAGCTCCCAATGACCCACCAGTAATTTGTGGATGATAACTTACTAAATGGAGAGTCATTGATTCAAAAATCTTGTGCCCTGGGAAAAATCCCGGAGGACTTCCAAGAAGAATAAAGTATGGTTAATAGTAAGGAGGAATCTAATTATATTTGTTTAACTCTCCTAATCTTATTCAACAACATCTGGATTGTATTATGGGATTTTCCATTGAATCACTGTAGACAAAATATCTATGGGTTCCCCTTGTGGGAAACCCCTTGCGAATTTCCTATTGGAATGGAGTTTGTACTGAACTCATTAAGAAACTGTCATACTAGACTTTTTCAGCATTAATCATGGTAGATCAGGCCACATTACTAAAGGAAGTTCTTCAAGAAATCCCCACATAGGAATTGTGAGTTCTCCCTGCCCCCAAAGGCATCTATCAAGAGATTGTTTCCATCTTCCAAAAATTCCTATGGTAGGGTTCTAGTTTAGAGAAGAAATGTGTGTTGGTATTGTGGGATAATTTGTTCCATCCAAAATCTTACCGGGGACTGGGTCTGAGTGGTCTAGAGCTACTCAATAATTTCATGGGTGCTATACTATGGTGGCGGTGGATGAAGGGAGGTAGAAAACTATAGATTTTTTTTTTAGATAGGAAGTATAGCCACAATAGAAGCCCAATGGGAATAATGATATCTGCAGAACTTCCAGTGGGCTTGACACTATGGCACCTTACTCATAGGAATAAATACCTCATTAAGGATCACTTCTTTTTGGAAATACAAGATGGGTTCTCAATGTATTTCTAGGAGAACTCATGGTAGCAACCTTTAAAGTTGGATAGGAATAATGATCTTGAAGCAATAGGAGAAGCCCTAAGAAATCACAATGCCAAGAAAAGTTGTTGATTATTAGAGATGCAACAATTGCCAAGAAGAATGGAGAGTATGGAAGACTAGAGTTGAGTGGTAGTTGGACCAAGAAATTAAAAAATGGTCAACCTTTAACAAAATTATCCAAGAGTGAAGAACCCAAGATCCATAAATTCAGACCATTTAAGATGGGTATATTGAGCACATGGCTCTTTCTCAATTAAGGAAGCATATTATATTATGGTGAATCACATCTCCTTTCCTTGATATTTGATATGGAAAAAAAAATATGGGTCGAACCTTTGGCTAAAGGTTTCTCATTTTTTATGCATGGTAGGCCATAGGCAACTTCTTACATGGGATCACCTCAAAAAATGGTATGTTGGACGATCATGGTGCCCAGTCTATTGAAAGCAAGAGGAAAAAGTGGAATGCTTACTGAATACCTATCAAGAAGTAGAGATTTTATGGATTGAGGTGGAAAGCACCTTTGGAGACTTGGATCACTCACACAATAGCCTTGTTAACACTATAAAGAAATGGAGGGTGTCCTTATTCAAAAAACCTATTAACAAAGCCTAGGTGTTAGCCCTGACATTCCTTCTTTGGAACATGTGGAAAGATTGAAATAGAAGCATTTTTAAATATTAAGAACCATCAAATTAGTTGATTTGGAATACCGCCAAAGAAAATATGTAAGAATCTATTCTTGTAGAAAGTTGGAAGGATGATGATTATAAAGTTGATAGGGAGGAAGCCTTGACACTCTTGAAAGTGAACATTTCTCTAGCAATGTTGTTCTAGCAACTCCCTTCTGGTAGTATTACATAGGTTGACTCCCCAATTTTTTTTCATTCCCCCTCTGGTAAGCGAGTTGTCTCGAGGCAACTCACACTCTCCCAGAAGGCTATAATGAATTCAAGGTGTGGAAAGTAAAAGAGGTTGGGTGGTCTGCCAATGAACATTTTGAAGGTCAAGTTATTTCTTATTCCTCTGACAATAGTTGGAGTTTTCAAAAACATCATTTGAGAGATGAAAAGTTGTAGTTTGGAAGATTGCACCTTCTCGGTTGATTCAGAGGGTCTCTGTAGAGAGACAAGATAGATAATAGAAGTTGTCTTAGGGTGGCATGCAAAGGAAATGATACAAGTTAGAGTCGAAGAAGTAGTAATTTGGGATCTTGGGATGATGCTTGAAAACAAAGTGGCTCAGTCTGGACATCTTGTAGTTTCTCTTGGCTCAACAAGCAAGTGTCTTACCTCATGGCCTTAACTTTGGATTTTGAAGGCATCAACAGAGGTAGTTATTACCTTTTGATTTTTACTTGGGGTACATGTTAATTTCTTCCTTCTATGGCATGGGAAAAAATATGAACAATGGATTTATAGTCTAAGCTACACAGGTGGGTGGCCTGGGTGTAAGGGAGGTCTTTGGCTTATGGAGGGAAGCCTATGAAATTAGAAAAATTGTTCTTGTCCTTAGATGGTCATAACTATGGGGCTTTCTTAGCTCTTGGAGGTCCAAAGGTACCATGGGAGTTTGAGAAGGGAGTGGGAAGCATCAAGCCACATCATCATTGGTCCTTTTATTCAAGGTTTTTTTCAATCCCAGTGTTGTCATTTCCTTGCGTTGCCAATTTTGTCAATTTCTTTGGTATCCAAGGTTTTGGGCTAGTCTCATCTCTCGAGGAAAGTCTCTTGTTATGTCAGGGTCGAGGTGTGTGTGGTTTGGTGGGTCCTTTCATAGCGTGGTCCTTAGGTGGGTCTTTCCACCTGGTGCGTGACCTTGGTGGGGAGTCCATCAAGTGTAGACGACAGAGATGATTCGGCAGCGGGGGCATGCTTGATGAGGTGGTGGCCTCCATGGGCAACAAGGTTCTCAGGCTGACAAGGTAGATGAGATGTATGAGGATGATGTGAGCCATGTGGATGTGTAAGGGGAGGTAGTGCATGCCTAGGTCCACTCTCTAGGCCACGTAGAACAACCACCCTATAACACCCTCCACCCACACCTACCCAAGCTAACTGGCCAACCGAGGTAAACATGTGAAAAATATTTACTATGGTATAACTAAACCTTCTAGATCAGCTTAAGGAAGTGGAATCAACAAACCAAAACCTTACGGACCTTCCTTAGGAACTACAAGACCAATAGGAGCTAAACCACTCCTATAGGTGCCCAAACCTTGATTTAGATTACCTTTTCACAAAAAAATCCCCAGTCACATGCAAAAGCCTACATCCATGCAACTGTAGGCCTCCATTTTCTCCCATAAGCTTGCAAGGGAGAGAATGTAGTGTTTTTCATTTAGTTCTTTTCCTGCTACCATGAGATTTGAGCCACTTTTTGAGGGAAAGTCTCCATACAACTACCTAGAAGTTGATGAGACTTTCCAAGACAATAAATGACACCATGAGAAAGCCTCTAACATAAAACTTGATCAAGTACTTGACCTAACCAAGACTAACCATGACAGACATTCCATCAAACAAACGATGAACATGAAATCTACATGTCATAAATACACATATGAACATTGGGGTCTCATACTTGTCCGAGAATTGTCAAGAAGGTCTAATACCCTCTTATATTAATTTAAATAACATATATTAGGTCATGCATTTGATAAACAATCACATATTCATCAAACATGTTAATATACATAAACTATATACATCATATAACCAACATATAACTAGCTAATAACCAACATATAAACCAATAATAACCAACATATAAACCATGGGAACTTAGCCTTAATGTCATCATCATAATCAATACATATGCTCATATATCACAATAGAAAATACATGTTATTAACATATGAAAATTCCAACCAAGTCAGGGACTTCCACGTACCACCCGACCATAGACTGGCTAAACCAAATATTTCTTTCAACCAATCACCCATATACCATATTCCAAAAATGAATGTGGGATCTCATGGAATTATAACAAAAAAAAACCAAATCAGGGCTTCCAGAGGCCAAACCACCTCAGCAATGCTCCAAAGTGTTAGTTCCAACCCAATTTCCAGGACTAGTAACTCAACCCACAATTTTTATCAGGCTCTAAAGAATTTGTCCAACCAAGGATTCTAGTACTAGTAACTCAACCCATTAAGGGCTCCAAATAATTTTTCCAACCAACGCTTCCAAGACTAGTAACTCATCCCAAACTTTTACAGGGCTTTAAGAGTGTTTGTCCAACGAAGGCTCTAGGAACTAGTGACAACACCCACAACCCTAAGGAACGTGAGTACCAATGAAAAAACAAAGATAAACCCACAACACCATGGCTATCCAAGAAATGGCAAGGCTAGGAAAAACCACTACCAATCTAGGAAATTCTCCATCCCAATGAAGATCATAACCAAGAAACCACATATATGTGCCATGCATGATAAAACTAGCAAGGGAATCCTACATGCAATATGGTACGTGGAAAGAAATTTAGTTGTAGTTGTTGATCCCATTGTCCCTTGTGCTTTCCTACTTTTCCTTTTCCTTCTTGCTCCAAATCCTAAGTATGCCACTCTCCTCCAAGAGTGCTCCAGGAAAACTCTAAGTGTGCAAGTGTATGAGAGAGAGAATAGAATAAAGATCTCCACGCTAAAATTGACAAAAGCCTTCAATTGCAAAAACACTGTGAACTGATCCTTAGAAACCTGTTTATCATTGAGGCCTATATTTTCTTCATTTTTCCTTCAATCTCCTCCTCATGGAAATTTTTGACTCTTCACCTTCATTTTTTCCTATTTTCCTTTATTTTCATAAATAAAATGCCAATTAATGCCTCTTCACCTTTATCATTTCCTTTTCCAATTTCCTTAGCCATTAATAAATGGAAGTGACACCCCACTAGGATGTTTTGCCCAATATTCAACTTGGAATACATTTCTCATGTACTTGGTCTTATTTTTGCATTTATTAACTTTATTACATGGAATTTTAACCTGAGGTTATTACAGATCCCTCCCCCTTAGCGGATGACCATCTTTGGTTTTCTATGACACCTACAACCAACAAAAAATAAAATCATACCACCCATGGAGCTTTATAACATAGCTCATTATAATATTTACAATGACATCTTGCTAAAAACATGACAATATACCACATACTAGAGCTTTATAACACAACTCATTATGGTATTTATAGTAACAGATACATATACTTATGCACATTTTTTCAGCCAACAAATAGTCCCAATGTCTATGGAGCTTTATAAATCTAGCTCGATATGGTACTTACAATAATATACACATATACACATATGCACATTTGCTTTAACCAACAAATAAAATGATATGATGCATGTATCAACAACAAAGGAATCTAGATGATTATGCTTCCACCCTCAAAGTAATAAAAGGATCACATTTTTCCCAAGAATTCCAAAATCCACTACCAAGGTCCAATCTGCATCCATTTTATAGTTCCAAAATCTAGCACTACTTGTCCCTCAGTGAATAATTGTTGGCTCATTGTTCTAGGGAACACTTCCAATGTGCATTTGAATCCATATGGAAATGCTAAGAACCAAAACAAATCCATCCCTGAACTTCCCTTCTCTACTACACATTCCCTTGGGCTATCTAGTCACCCCTTTCTGTGTAGTCACACATCTAACAAGTTTCATGGGCATCCCCTTCTCTACTACATAGTCCCTTGGGTGACCCCTCCCTTGGCAAGGTTTCCTTACATCGGAAGGTCCAAAAATGAAGGCATATCCCTACCTTAAAACCATCATGCTGGTCATGGCATGCTCATGGAAATCAATGGACACTATTGGGTACCAGTGTCCCACAATGGCCTTGCTCTTGAAGTGCTTTACCAACATATTATTTCCTATTCCAATTCCTTTTATTATTTCTACTAGTTCTTGCAGTAAGTTTCAACCACCCAACTAGGCATTTTCATGCTTTCCTGTACCAAGTGCATAAATTCCATTAGATTTAAAATAAATTCAAATAAATTCAAATCATACCTCATTGATGGCTTGTAAATAAAGTGCAGTTGCCATTCTATTTGCTTCCTTTCAAAACAAGTCAAACTAGCATCTTTGACCAAATCATCATGTATAAATATATCACATCTGGTTAACTCAAAACTCAACCATCATAAATCAAGAATCATGAACTACATGAAATAATCATAAACTAGAATTCTAGATCACATGTAAACATCATAAGTCAAAATTATAGACCACATGCATAATCAAAACTAAACTAAAATATTGATATGTATCCTTCAATTGGTCATTGGCTTCTGTCTTTATCCTTGTCCTTTTTGTACATATATCGGATTGGTTTCCAAACCTAGCAAGCACACAATACCTTCTCTTCTCTTCAATCATTACATATACATATAATGTACATCACACACCCACACCCACACATAATGTACAACACCACACCATACATACACCTACATCTGATGTACAACACAATACAATACATACACCAACACCGAGCTTACAATAGAATACATATATGTACACAAAGTATAACACAATTGGTGAGCTCCAATATTGCAGCAATAATGCTACAACTCTTAGGACTCCCTTCTTTACTTTTATCAACCCGGTAGTTCGTAACAAACTTGGAAGCGACGGTGTTGTATGCATAAGTACTAGCTCTTGCCGTAGCTGTCACTTGATCAGCTGGCACAAGTCTGCTAGGGGCTCCAGCCAAGTTCTATGAGCTTTGAGAAGAAGCTTGTTAACTGATGGATGGAAGCTAACTCGAAGGAAGCTAATCTACTTGCGAAAAGAAACTGAAAAGCTGAAAGAAAGTGCAAACCCTAGCAAACCCTAATTCTACCTACTAGTCCTACTGATGCAAAGAAGAGAATGCAAGCTACTGAAAGAGATTCCATTACTTCTAGGAAGGTAAAATACATGTGTGTAGACTACCTCTATCTGAAGAAAACATATTTTTGTATTTTTGAATAAGTTGTCAAAATTATCATGCATAGGCTTTCACTGTTCTTGACTGTGCAGAGGTGGATCAGCGAGGAGAAATGCTTGGAAGAGGTCGGGAAGGTTCAGAGAGGGCCTAAGGGGTCTCTAACACCCTTCTAGAGATTTTCACAGAGTTTGGCTCTCAAGAAACCTCATTTGTGAGCTTCTACAGGAAGTCTGCAGGGGTTGTATAGGATGTTCAGGAATTTTTACAGGATGTTCAGAAATTTTTACAGGATGTTCAGAAATGGGATTTTGGAGGATGGATGAGTGAGGAAAGATGGAGTGGGTATGGAGGTAGGATAGGGGTTTGAAGTGGTCCAGGGATTGGTGGATGGAGTTGGGAGAAGGTGTAGATGGTTGAATTTGCTCAAAGAAGGCTGAAACAATGGTTGCACAAAAAGATAGGGTTATGTGGGAAAAATGAAAAACGTGAGGCAAGAAACCCAGTTAGGGGATGGAAAAGATGGGTCTGGCGAAGTTTGGGTGGTTGAAGAAGTGGTAGAGGTGCTCTGCAATGTATATTTCCAATTGAACCAATAAAGACTTGCAAGTAATCAAAGACCTAGTTATACCCACCTAATTTGATCTAGTTGTTGTAAAGTGAACGAACAAAAGTGTTATCTGCAAGGAAACCATGTATATTAAATATTAAACGAAGCATTCAAATATCTGAACCTGTAACCAACTTCTGCAAATGAAAATCGTACACTAGTGATTGCATGGCAAAGCAAAAATAGTGTTTTTGTTTGGGACAACAAGGTTACTTTGATCCCAGCCCCTGATCCTATGAGGGGCAGGTGAAACCAAAGGTGCCCGTTGGCCCTTTTCCGAAGTTTTTTCCCTATTGATATCCTACCAGCTTAATCTAAACATCAAAATCCTTTCTAACCATCAACAGTGACCTAGTTAATCAGCACAATTTAATCTGCCTAACAGAGATAATTTTGCAAATGCATAAAGGAGAAACAACGATGCATAAAGGAGAAATAGCAATACATAAAGGAGAAATAACAATACATAAAGGAGGCCTTGGCTCTCATGCTGGGCCCAAACCTAAGAGCTACAGCTCCTATAAAGAACTCAGAGCTGATACAAAAAAGGACTTCTTGTCATTATCAAAAAATAGTCATCAACCGAAAGTTATGCCACAATGGCTACAAGAACACGAGCTGAAAGTGACAACACTATAATGCAAAAAATGCAATAGTTTCAAAAGTAAACTATGAAGGATGAGGCCTTCTTATTTATACATCACGAGGGGCCTAGTAGGCTTCCTAAATTCAAGGGACTTGGCTATCCCAACTGCTAGTAGATAGTCCCTCTTCCCAAATCTGCTTGGCTTCCTTTAGGATCCGTTTTGGTGGCCTGTGAGCTCAGAGTTGAGGGTCGAGATCCCGAGGAAGGCCATTTAATGTTAGAGACAAACCCCCTACAAATCCTCACCTCAAGCTTGGCTATCACCTAGCCCATGATTGCTTGGTTTTGCTCCAACATTTGTCCAAAAAACCTGAAATAACCACGTATTAGCCTCCTAGGTAGAGTGACCACCGTTATTTGTTCAAATGGCATAAACATACTAAAAAAATGCATAATCTATGAAAAATGGAGGATTGAACAAGGATTGAACAAGGACAATTAGGCAAAGTGATCCCAATAAGTTACCCAATTCGAGGCTCATCATCACCCCCTTGCTAAATGGGTTGCTCATCCTCTGAGCAACTAGTCCAGCTCTTCATCCTTGATTGCCTTAATCACCTCCCTCACATCCTAGGTTTCTGAAGTAATATCTTCTTCACTATCATGGAATCCGCCCTTCCTTTCCACCTCTTCCCATTGCTTATGCTCCTCTTCTTCTGTGCCTCCTTCCAGCAACCCCAAAAGCAAAGGTGGACTTAACTTGAGGCCTATCCAGCTGGCCTAAAGATTGTGCATAGACTTTTTGTAGAGATGCACTCATACTAAGGCCTCCCTCATTCTAGTTGTGGTGTGATATTCTCTGATTTGGAGGCTGTGGGACAATTTGTTCCACCTACGGGTGCAAGCATGAACACAGTTGTCGCCCAATAGTCGCTCCATGTCCTCAAAATGTGCTATGGCCTGAGCTTCATCATCCATGTAATCTAGCAGGGTCTGAGAGTTGTTTTCTAGGTGTTGGTGGGCGGATATCAATGCTGAGGGATCCCCTGGCTCTGCTCTAATCAATAGTGGTTCCTGTAGTTCCCGGTCCATGACATTTCTGACCTCTGCTGCTCTATTTTCTTCATGGTTTAGCCATGAGGTCATGGCCATAAGCTGCATGTCCCCTACTATAGTGTTGGGGTCCCACGAGGTCATGTTTGTAAGGGCCAAATTATGAAGGTAGAACTCTAATAGCTTGGCCTTGTCTTCTGACGAACTATTGTTACATAAAGCCATGAATTATTGGGGGTTTTGGATTTGAGTGATACCTCTCTGTGCCAAAGTGTTGATATGAAATTGCAGTCACTGATCCCTGAGGTATAGGGTGTAGGATTTGGTCAGCTGCCTACACTACATTGCTTCCATTGCCCAACTGGCCATGTAGGCCAGTTGGGCCTCCTTCTCTTGTATCTTCTGTTTAGAGACTGTATCTATAGGCCTGCTTGCAATTCTATTTCTTGTAGTTGCTAATTTAGTGTCTCAAGTTCAGCTTGAATTCCTTCCTTTCTCTGAGGTTCTTCTGTGGTATATTTGGCTATTGTGGCCTCCTCCTATTGTTGTTGTTCTCCCAAGAGGTGAGGCCTATCTTCTTTCCTCTGTCCTTGTAACTGTAGTTGCTGTCTAAGTAGCTCATTCTCCTCCCATAGCTTGGCCTACTGGTAGCTCTCCACATGTCGTACCCTTGCCAATTCTCTTTGGGCCTCCTTGAGCTTTTCCTCTAGAGGACCTATATCTGCCACTCCCTTAGATTTAGCGATCTTCATGCAAGTGTGGGTCCTCACTCTTTCTTCCTCTAGTGCTAGGAAAACTGGCATTGCCAATTTTTGAGGAATGATCTTCCTGGCCTCTAAGAACTTATAGTAAGAGCCCAGGCTGGGCTGGGGGCTTGGTTCCATAATGGTATCAGCCTTCTCTTCCTCCAGCGATGACTTGGCTACTTTTTCCTCCATCTTTTCGGTCTCCTTCAGCCTAGCCAATGTTTCCTGTAGAGCAGCCTTGACATCCTGTAGAGGCCTCTGAGTTCAACTTTTCCATCCTTTCTTTCCATGTGGATGTCTTCAGGCTTCCCCACTCATATGTGATGGATGTCTTTTGTTTGGATGGGGTGTCTTCAATTGTATTTGGTCCTTTGGACGATTTCTCCTTTTGTCTGCCAGTTTTAATCCTCGTGCTTCTTCTTGCCTTAAAATACATGGAAGGCTCTCTCTTCCGCTTTTCTTTTTTCTTTGGAGATGTGCTAAGGGTGGCCAGCATAGCTGCTGCCTCCCTAGCTAGAATCTTAGGAGATTCTTCCTTCCCTTGCCCTTTTTCCAGACTTCCTAGAGAAAGTCCTGTGTTGACTGTTTTCTGGCTTCCTGTAGAAGCAGTTTTTGGACTTCCTGTAGAAATGGCCTTCTGGCTTCCTATAGAACTAGTTTCCATTGTTTTGGCCTACTTGGCTAGGGGTGCCTTCTCCTTTAGTTTGGATATGGCTCCCTTAGGTGTGCCTTCACTTGCTTGGACTTTTTTCAGTCCCTTTTTCCCTGCTCTACAATCTCTTCTCCCTGGGTGTTTGTGTCATTTTTCCACCCATAGTTTTGCCCTCAGCAGCTTGGACTTTCTCTCGTTTCTCTTTTTTTCCTTTCTTTGGTGGTCTACCCGGGGTTTCCTGACCCTTTGCTTTCTTTTCTGCCTCAATGTGCTCCTTCTCCTCGCTACTGAAGGAAGTGAGTTCCTCGGTCAAAATTCAGATATCATCATCCTTAGACATATTGTGAAAAATCTCCGAGGAGAGAGGGACAGTATAGATATGGAGTGCATATTCTACTAGAAGCTTGATAAGCCCATGATGGGCCAGCTGGTCTGGTGTCCCTTCCTTCAGTTTTGTGGCACACTCAATCAAGGATTGCAAGAGGAAGTAGGGGATGCTCAACTTTGTTTTTTGGGTAAATCCATTTTGTGCCTGAGTTCAGTTAGCAAATGGAAGTGCTAACCATATACAATACTGAACCGCCCCTCACAAGTAATATATTTCATAATCTGAAGGCTGACTTCGCTCCAAAATGGTTGTAGGCTGGTTCTCTGGACCCCATTCTTATCCTCTAAAAATTGTTCCTTTGGTAGGAAGAATTCCTTTTTAGCCTTTTGGCCCAATTTCCTCTCCTCTTTATCCCAGGGTATCCCCATTGGTAGATTAGTGACTCTACTAATGAGTTGTGGGGTGAGCTTTAGGGTCAACCCTCTGAAGTTTACACTGGCTAGTGTCTTTGATTTAGGCTTCAGGGGCCTTAGGAATTCCTCTGTTATTTCATCATCGTGACCTTGAATTTTGTCACAGAAGGTCATCCAGTTTGCACGGGAAAATAGGTCTACCACCTCAAGAGTTTCTCGCAATTTCTTGGAATCCAAGGGTTCCTTTCTGATAAACCCTCCTGGAATGGTGAAAAATGCTCTGTTTTGGCTTGTGCTTTGAGCAGAAGGGGAATTCTATGTGTGTTTCCTCCTCAGAACATTGAAAACATTATCCCTCAGGTCACTTTGTATCAATTCCCCGGTTTTAAAACTCGACTGCTCGTGTACAGAAGGATGACCCTGGTTTCCCTAAACAGAGTGCAGAGCTCAATTTCCACCCCCTAGCATACATATAATCATGTGAAATTCACATTTTTTCTCCCACCAGTTGGCCTTGACAGTGTTTCAACTTCTCTACAAGAGGAATTTTCTTCAGGACCCATGGAGAATATCTTGGACACAAACCAACGAAGAAATTTCATGCAACCACAAGTAAACTACTATTTTGATTCACAGACAGACTTGCTTTTAATTTTCCTACTCCAGCACGTCGAATTCACCACCTTTTGAAATATCATGCATGGGAATGGTGTGTTCCGGCCTACCTCTCTTCGAATTACCAACCTCGACATAGACAGTCCAGGTTTCTATGTTATGTCGGGTTTCTTGTAGCGCTCCTTCCTGTAGAAAGATTTTCTAGCTTCTGGAGGACGTCACAGTGCTTCTAGACAAGTCTGAGACGTGGAAGGACATTGGAATGGGCCGAGAAGCTTGGGCTAACAAACCGCAGAGGAGGAGGACGCGTACTTTGCTGCAAAATGGTTGCAAGTGCGAATGACAGCAGTTCATTGGGAGTTATTTAGCCGAGCAATTTGAATTACTGTGCAATCCATGGTGCGAGGGTGAGCTGTTCAGGCTGATCCATTAGCCAACGTCACGGCCATCATTCTTTGGCATGTCTTTGACCGCCAAATCCTTTCTTTGCCATTAACCACCGCCATTTCTGTCACACTATCGATTCTCCCTGACTGGACACTTCCCACGTGTTAATTTCCCGTCTCTTTGGCATAACCGGGCTCGTTCGAATCCCACAAGGCCATTCAACTGGCTGTGGGTGGCCACTTGACTTACCACCAAACTTGTTCAATCTGCACATTTCACAGTCATGCAAATTTTAGAGTATAGTCCATGCAATTCGACGAATAAGGTTAGACACTTACCTGTGTGGCCGTGGACATGTTCTGCAGGCTTCGGGACGTGGAATGTTGGATTTGCTTACTGCTACTTCATGCACGGACGCTGGAGCTCCTTTTTCATTGGATGATGTTGGGTGCAAGACTTTGGGACCTGACCCTCCGGTTTCGAATGCTGCATGCGTCGACTTCGTCTGATTTGAGATGCTGGTGTTTCCATAGTATGTGCTCCAGCCGGATCCGCTGCTACAAGATTCCTGTAGGATATCCTGTAGCTGCTTCTCCTCCTGGGATGCATGTTGAAACGAGCAGGATTGTGTTCATGGATGAAGGGTCCCGATGGAGCCTTGACAGGTAGAGTGTGCGAGCCTCTGCATGCTTGATTTGTCACTTGGAGAGAAAAAAAAAAATTAATCTGAGGAAACAAAACTTCTTGTATGACTGTGTAGGAATACATAACCAGATTGTTGCAATGGCAGTGGAAGGAGATGAAACAAGTAGTGGATGGAAGAAAAGGGTGGTTGCATGCCCCATAAATAGATTTCAAGCTTCAAATCCCTCTCCAGAATCGATTATGGCCTGCCCAAAGGCTCTACAGGATGTTTCCTGTAGAAATGCAAAACTTCCTATAGAAAGTCCTGAAACTTACTGTAGAAGGTTGAACCTCGACCAGATTGTGTCCAAATCCTGAAAAAGGTGAGTGTACATGGAGGGAGTGTTTGTGAGGATGCCTGGTAACTTGGTACGGACCCTTGTCCTTGTTTTGGGAGGCCTCTTTTCTGCATTGTATTCCTACAACTTGCAATAATTCTTCAGAGATTAAACCTGCTTCTTTTTCTTTTTTCTTTTTTTCTTTTCTTTCTTATCTTTTTTTTTTTTGAGATAGATAGCAGGGGCGCCTCCATGAGGTTTTCACCCTTACTGCCTGCCCTGGGCGCCTTAGAGAGGTTTTCGTCCAGGGATCTTTTTATTCCTTTTTTTTTTTCGGATGATTAAGGTGTGGCCGGAACAGAGGCAGAACCCTTCTCTATTACCAGCACTGATTTTTCCACTGTCTCAATGAACTCCTTCCTCAAAAGGGGTTTCGTGTAGATCTTCAGTCGATGCCCATTGAAGAGCATGGGGATGGCTTCTTCATTAATGGTCCTGATAAGGACTGAACCATTGTCATTGCATTTCTCCACTGTATATGGTCCTAGCAATCTTGTCCTCGACTTCCTTTTGAAATCCTTGTGTCTGGAGTCATACAGTAGTGCCCAATCTCCCAGATGGAATTACTTTTCATTAAGGTGCCATTCATGCCATATCTTCCTCTGAAGTTGAACCACTTCTGATTGGAGGAGGGCCTGCATTCTGTGTTCATCTAAGCCATTCAGCTACAATAATCTTTCATGTTGAGCATGGCTAAGATCTAGGTCTAGCTGAGCTGCCATCCTCAATGTGTTGTACTCGAACTCTATTGATAGCAGAGCTCTCTTCCCATAGACCAGCTCATAAGGTGTGAAACTGGTTGTGATCTTCCAAGTGGTGTTGTAGGCCCAAGTGGCCTCAACCAGGCGATCTACCCAATCCTTTCTGTTGCTGCTCACCACCTTAGTCAAAATCCCTTCTAATGCTCTATTAGTGACTTCCACCTGCCCATTTGCTTGAGGATGATATGGGGTGGAAGTCCTATGCTTGATCTTGTGATGAGTGAGCAAGTCTTCAATTAAGTTAGAGGTGAACAGGTTTCCTTAATCGATGACTAACTCTCTTGGGTAGCCAAATTTGTAGAAGATATTTTCTCTTAGAAACTCACCCACCTTTTCTTTTGTCACTACTTTGATTGCCTTTGTTTCTGCCCACTTTGTCAAGTAGTCAGTGCACACAATGATGTAAGACCTTTGCCTTGAAGGAGGGTTGATAGGACCCACAAAATACATGCCCCACTTCTCAAATGGCTCGAGGGTCACTTGAGGTTGGAGAGGCATTTCATCCCTTGGAGTCAGTTTCCCCATCCTCTAGCATCAATCACACTAGCTGATGTATCTTCTGACATATTGATGAAGAGTAGGCCAATAGTAGCCTGCCTGTAGAATTTTGAAGGCAATCCTCTTTACTACAAAGTGGCCTCCACAGGGTCCATCGTGACAGGTTAGGAGAATGTCAAAGACTTCCTCCTCCCTAACACAATGCCTCAAGATCTGATTCGGGCCAAGTTTGAATAGGTTGCCCATGATCCAAGTGAATAGGGCACCCTTCCTCTCGATTCTGCCCTTCTCCTTTGAGGATAGATGCAGAGGGAACTGTGCTGAGACCAAGTAGTTTTCTATATCAGCAAACCACGGAGAGAGTACTGAAATGGCAAACAGATGTTCATCTGGCATCTGGTCATCCACTGTTCCTTCTTCACCTGCAGGCAAATCCAATCTAGACAAGAAGTCAGCAACAACATTTTCTTTACCTGGTTTGTCAATGATAGTCAAATCAAACTGCTGCAACAAAAATAACCGTCTAATGATACAAGCATTTACATAAGGCTTATTCATTAAATATCTAATCGCAGCATGATCAGTATGTACAAATGTTTGATAACCAATGATGTAGTATCGGAACTTGTTCAAGGAATGTAGTACGGCCAGGAACTCTTTCTCGGTTACAGTATAGTTCATTTCTGCCTTGGACAGGTTTTTGCTGACAAAGTATATGGCATATGGAAGTTTCTCCTCAACTTGTCCTAAGGCTGCCCCTATGGCTTTGTTCAAGGCATCAATGTTGATGTGGAAAGGTAGGGCTCAGTTTGGGCCTCTCAAAATCGGGGCAGACACTAACTTATCTTTCAACTCATTCAGAGCCCCTTGATCGGCGTTAGTCCATTTAAACTCAACATCTTTTCCTAAGAGACCAAACAATGGCGAGGCTAGCTTGCTGAAATCTTTAATGAATCTTCTATAATATTCCACTAAGCCTAGGAAACTCTAAACATCTCTTACCTTCTAAGGAGGTGGAACCTTTTTGATGATAGAAATTTTGTTAGGATCCACCTGTAATCCTTGATGAGAAATGGTACGACCTAACACGGTCCCTTTAGTCATCATCAATTCACATTTTTCAGGACTGAGAGATAGGTTCATCTCAATGCACTTGTTTAAAACTTTTCCTAGGTTGGACAAGGCTTCTTGGAATTTAGACCTGTAAGGAGTAAAGTCATCCATATAGATTTCCACCGAATCATGAACCAGCTCAGCAAATATGCTCAATACAGCTCTCTGGAAAGTGGCAGGAGCATTGCAATAGCCCAAGGGAAGGACTCGGTAGGCAAAGGTACCCCATGGACAAGTGAAGGTGGTCTTATCTTGGTCCTCTGGGCTGATTTGGATCTGATTATACCCGCTAAACCCATCTAGGAAAGAGAAGAACTTCTTCCCTGCCAGCCCATCCAACACTTGATCTATGAAAGGCAAAGGGAAGTGGTGTCTTGGGTACCAACACCAGAGGGGAAACCCATTCGCTGTCCGAGATGGGGTCATGACTGGTTTCATTTCCTTATAGCTCGAGGCAAAAGCCTCCAAGTGGCGGTTCAAAAGGTTACATAGCTCTTCTTCCTGAGAGGGATAGAGAGAGGAGCTGATATTTAAAGTTATTTTAGGGCCAAACTCCACATTCTTAACTCTGGGAGAGGTTAGATCAATCACACAGAGGTCCACTAAAGCACTGGCTTGGGTATCTTCCACCAACTCTTCTAAGGACAGTGCACCGGGAGGAGGATTTTGGATTAAGTTCTCAATCAAATCATCCTCGGTTTGAGGACCTCCCTTGGTGGCCTCCACTATACACAATGGTGTAGAGTGGACCTCATCCTCATCTCCTTCTTCCAACCAGAGTGGTAAGTCATGTTCTAGCAGAGGTCGGGTAGGAGGTTATAGGACCAGTTGTTTGGATATAGGCCCATTCTTGATGGTCATGCTTCCCACTCGACAGCTGATGTAAGCATCTGCAGTAGCTAGCCAAGGCCTTCCCTAAATGAGGAGATATCCAGTGATTTTTGCCTTTGGCTGAAGGACCAAGAAGTTCGCAGGGTACTCCCAAGAGTCAACAAAGACCGGGACATCTTCCAAAATCCCTTCAGGAGTCACAAAGGAGCGGTCTGCCAACTGCAGTACTGTCAATGTCTTCCTTAAGGAACTCTAAAGGTTGAGTTTAAGCATGGTGTCCCTGGTCATCACATTAATGGTAGCCCCTAGATCAATCAAGGTGTGGGGGATGATGGTGCCATTGATGTGAACATCAACTACAGGACTCCTAGGGTCCAAATACTTTCGACAGATTACTTGCCCCAACATAAGATCAAATAGTTGTCCTATGACATTGATAGTTGAGGCATCTCTCTTTCGCCTGCCTGGGTGCCTGAAACACTTCTCCTTAATCAATTTTTTGTATATCGATACATCTTTTATGGCCTGGAGAAGTGGTATTTTCACACACAACTGCTTGAGTTCTCTCAGAAGCTCAGTCTCCTCTGGGTTAGGTTGCGTGGTTACTGTTAGTCACTCAGGAAAGGGTGGAATGGCTTTGGGGTCACTTTCCTGTTTCTCTTCCTCCTCCTCTAGGGGAGGAGGTTGGCGTTCTGGAAGGACCTTCCCAGATCGCAGGTTGATCTTTTGGATCTCCATAGCATAGGTAGGGCATGGTGTCTCCCCAGTATATACCTGCTGAGCCGATCTGTTGTTGGGGTTCGGGTTCGGTTGAGCAAGCATCTGGGGTTGTCTTAGAGGAGCAGGAGGTAATGGTTGTGTTTGAGCCAGTGGTGGAGGAAAAATGGTGGGAGGAGGGTTGTATTGAGGCTTCCACCCTGGTTGAGGTGCATTTCACTGAGGTTGTGGCTAGGTATGTGAGTGAAACGAATGAGAAGTAGGCTGAGTATGGTATGGAGATGGATAAGACCACGGAGGAGGTGCGGACCAAGAAGGATGAGCAGGGGGGCCCCAAGAAGGTATATGAGCGGATTGGTTGGGGTTATAATAATCTTGGGATATCCCTTCCATCCCCTGCTGTTAAGGTTTGGGCCCATGTGGCCTCCTTTGGTTGAGGAAGTAGAGAGGTTCAGTAGCTGCCTCAGTCCCTAGGTACATGGCTTTAAATCTAGGCAAGGTAGGGCATTGGTCAGTGGGGTGGTCTTCCTCACAAACGAAACATACCTCTACTGAGTGCAATGGACACTCATTCTTAGGGTGCTTCCTTGTGCATCTGGGACAAAAAATGGCCAAAGCCCTCTTAGCTTCCTCTTTCTTTTGCTGAATTCGGAAGGTATCAAGTTACATGACAATAGTCTGTCTCATCTCACTTTTGAGGTCTTCCATCTAATTAGAAAATTCATGCTTGGAGAAGGTGGTACTAGCTGAAAGTGGATTCCCCTTACCTCTCTTCAAGGCCGACCTAGAATGGTTTCTAAACACAGTCTTTATGTCCTCATAAGGTAGTTGGTAGATGTCCCCTCCAACTAGCATGTGAAGGGTATCTAAAAGGTCTTTAGGGACTCCTCGGAGCAGAGCCAGCTTCAGAGATTCTGGGTCAAGTGTGCACCTGACCCATTTATAACTAAGTTGGAACCTTTCCTCGTAATCTTCTAAAGACTCATCGCTTCCCATGGTCATCCAAAATATCTCTCCCTTGGTTTCCTTGGACCTACAATAGTCCTAGTATTTGGTGTTAAAAGATTACTGCATCTGAGCCCAAGTGGTGATACTGTTTCCAGGTAACCCCATGAACCAGAGTAATGCTGCATCCTTGATGGTAGAGGGAAAGAGTTTCAACTTTTGCTCGTCCTCAACATAGTCATAAGTTCGACAAAGGACAGAAAACTCAAACATGAAGGTATCAGGGTCTTCAGTAGTCAAGCCATGGAAGTGAGGTAAAGCTGAGGGACTTATGTTTTTCATTTTCATGTCTCCATTGGTCTCTCGGATGGGAAAGGCACCTTCTATTCTCTCATCTTCTCTTCTACTGTTTCGGTTTTCAGCCATGGCTTCAGACGGAATGTTCTCTAACTCTTCTTCTATTATAGGATCTTCGTATATCTCAGGAGGTTCACCTATAGGTTCTTCTGGCTCACTGCTACCAAAGAAGAGAGAAGGTTGACTCAGTGATGTGGTGGGGGTGTTAGGTAAGAATTTTCTAGTTTTATCTCTATTCCTACGAGGCATGAAATGGAAAGATTTTTTTGGTTACTTTTGCTTTTTCTGCTGGTACCTACAAAACTAAAATAGATTGAACTGCAACTAACTATCTTGCTGAAATGAAAATGTGGAATGGAAATGAAAACAGGAAAGGAATAATCTATTTTGCATAATTGAAATTGTGGAATTGAAATTCTAAGCTATGCTTGCAGAATTGAAATTGCGGAATTGAAATGCTAATCTATGAAAGCAGGAAATGTCTACTCTACTTTTGCGGAAATGAAATTGCAGAAAGGAAATGAAATAAACTACTTAGTAGAAGGTTGTAGTAGAAAATAGAAGAAAAGCAGCAATCAAAACTACTCTGACGCTTCCCCGACAATGGCGCCAAAAAGAGTGGTGAGCTCCAGTATTGTAGCAATAATGCTGCAACTCCTGGGACTCCCTTCTTTACTTTTATCAACTCGGTAGTTTGTAACAAACTTGGAAGCGATGGTGCTGTATGCACAAGTACTAGCTCTTGCAGCAGCTGTCACTTGGTCAGCTGGTACAAGTCCGCTAGGGGCTAAAGCCAACTTCTATGAGCTTTTAGAAGAAGCTGTTTAACTGATGGATGGAAGCTAACTCGAAGGAAGCTAATCTGCGTGGGAAAAGAAACTGAAAAGCTGAAAGAAAGCGCAAACCCTAGCAAACCCTAATTCTACCAGCTAGTCCTACTGATGCAAAGAAGAGAATGCAAGCTACTGAAAGAGATGCCATTACTTCTAGGAAGGTAAAATATATGTGTCTAGACTACCTCTATCTGAAGAAAACATCTTTTTGTATTTTTGAATAATTTGTCAGAATTATCATCCATAGGCTTTCACTGTTCTTAATTGTGCAAAGGTAGATCGGCGAGGAGAAATGCTTGGAAGAGGTCGGGAAGGTTTAGAGAGGGCCTAAGGGGTCCCTAACACCCTTCCAGAGAGTTTCACAGAGTTTGGCTCTCAATAAACCTCATTTGTGAGCTTCTACAGGAAGTCTGCAGGGGTTCTACAGGAAGTCTAGGAATTTCTACAGGATGTTCAGAAATTTCTACAGGATGTTCAGAAATGGGATTTTGGAGGATGGATGAGTGAGGAAAGATGAAGGAATGGGTATGGAGGTAGGATAGGGGTTTGAAGTGGTCCATGAACTGGTGGATGGAGTTGGGAGAAGGTATAGATGGCTGAATTTGCTCAAAGAAGGCTAAAACAATGGTTGCACAAAAAGGTAGGGTTACGTGGACAAAATGACAAACGTGAGGCAAGAAACCCAGTTAGGGGATGGAACAGATGGGTCTGGCGATGTTTGGGTGGTTGAAGAAGTGGTAGAGGTGCTCTGTAATGTATATTTCCAACTGAACCAATAAAGACTTGCAAGTAATCAAAGACCTAGTTATACCCACCTAATCTGATCTAGCTAACAGTAAAGTGAATGAACAAAAGCGTTATCTGTAAGGAAACCATGTATATTAACTATGCAACGAAGCATTCAAAGTTCTGAACATGTAACCAACTTCTGCAAATGAAAATCGTATACTAGTGATTGCATGGCAAATAAAAAATAGTGTTTTTGTTTAGGACAGCAAGGTTACTTTGATCCCAGCCCCCAATCCTATGAGGGAGAGGTGAAACCAAAGGTGCTCGTTGGCCCTTTTCTGAAGCTTTTTCCCTGTTGATATCCTACCAACTTAATCTAAACATCAAAAGCCTTTCTAACCAACAACAGTGACCTAGTTAATCAACACAATTTAATCTGCCTAACAAACATACTTTTGCAAATGCATAAAGGAGAAACAACGATGCATAAAGGAGAAATAACAATACATAAAGGAGAAATAACAATACATAAAGGAGGCCTTGGCTCTCAAGTTGGGCCCAACCCTAAGAGCTACGGCTCCTATAAAGAACTCAGAGCTGATACAAAATAGGACTGCTTGTCATTATCAAAAAATAGTCATCAACCGAAAGTTATTGCACAATGGCTACAAGAACACGAGCTAAAAGTGACAGCACTATAGTGCAAAAAATGCAATAGTTTCAAAAGTAAACTATGAAGGCTGAGGCTTTCTTATTTATACATCACGAGGGGCCTAGCAGGCTTCCTAAATTCAAGGGACTCGGCTGTCCCAACTGCTAGTAGACAGTCCCTCTTCCCAAATCTGCTTGGCTGCCTTTAGGATCCATTTTGGTGGCCTGTGGGCTCGGAGTTGAGGGTGGAGATCCTGAGGAAGGCCATTTAATGTCATATACAACCCCCCTACGAATCCTCACCTCACGTTTGGCTATCACCGAGCCCATGATTGCTCGGTTTTGCTCCAACATTTGTCCAAAAAACTTGAAATAACCACGTATTAGCCTCCTAGGTAGAGTGACCACCCTTATTCATTCAAATTACATAAACATACTAAAAAAATGCATAATCTATGAAAAATGGAGGATTGAACAAGGATTGAACAAGGACAATTAGGCAAAATGAGCCCAATAAGTTACCCAATTCGGGGCTCATCAACAATGAATACATGTCATGATACAACGACTAAAAGATGCACATAACACAATAACAATTGTATACAACAGAATATGTATGACGTGAAAAAAATACCACATGTACAACATGTAGATAACACCATCTATAGAATGTGTACACAACACCACATGTGCACAACACAACATGCATGATGTGTACATAGAACCACATGTATACAACACCACATGCACGATTTGTACATGGCACCACAGGCACAAAATACCATATGTCCAACATGTACACAACACCACATGAACAATCATGCACATAACACCATATGTACATAGCACCACATATACAACATGTACATAGCACCATATGTACACAACACTTCATATACAACATGTACACAACAACCAATGTACATAGCAACACATATATAACATGTACACAACACCATATATACATAATACCACATTTGAAAAATGTGCATAACACCATTACTTCACATCCAAAGACCACATTGACTCTAGCAAGCAACCTTACTTCTAGTTTGTTTCCACTATCCATGCTTGTCCCAACATGTCATAGATTGTACTTCTTTCATTTCGATGATGTATCCCTTAGCATTACCTGTGATAGCATAAACATAGACATAGTGAAAACACATAATATCAATCATATCCACATAATATTGACCTCATTGATCTATAAAGACTACTCTTCCCACTTGATTCCTCATAAGACCAGGAACCCCTTCATATTATTCCCTTGCATAAGAAATCATTCCTCCACAAGAATGATCCTTGATGACCCTATCAGACAACAACATACATACATAAATACATACATACATACATACATACATACATACATACATAGATACATAGATATATACATACATACATACATATATATATATAATCATTATCATAAATCAATCATGATCATTGGCGATCCTATTAGGCAATGACACACATGCATACATTTATACATATATAGGCATTAGCATAATCATGATCACAACATAATTACTAGATATCATAAGGTCTATTTTAAGAGAACTCCCTTTATCCATGCACAACATGCACAACATGCACAACATTGAGAACAATTGTTCCCAACATAGCCAAGGCATTCGATGCCTCAGATCCATTCACTTTAGCTTTCATGATTACCTTCCTCATGAGTGTCCTACCACTATCCATTTACCCCAATGGACTCAACCAATCCAACTAGATGTCATATTCTTACCTTTAACTTCCCTTTACTCATGCATCGAGATTCATCCAAGTCTTACTTTACCTTTTGAGTTTCATACAACTCTCTCAAGCTCCGTTAACTTTTCTCTTTCCCCAACCAATTCCAAAGACCCTCAAACATAAAAGGCAAGGAAAATAAATAAACAAGAAGAAAACCACAAACAGCCAATAGCGATACAAAACCACAAACAAAGTGGCATGGCCATGCACCATACATAAAAAAAACTACATGTCAAGCGCAAACAAATCACAAAGCACTAAAAGCACAAACTAGAAACAAACACCATGACTCAACCCCATGGTTCCCAATGCTTCCAAGGGAAAGCTCAACTGAAGCCTTCTTCAAGATTTCATGGCAATCTCCTTTCATGCAATTCCAGCATCATACTACCATAAACATTTAAATGTCATTGTACATATTAATATAACAATATACCAGAGACCATACCTTGTTGTACCTAACACACTAACTTGTAACTGAACATGTGCATAGATAATCTCTCAAGGAACTCCAATTCCTTGATGAATCTAGCCATAACTAGAAGTTGGTTGTTATATATATCAAATACATGATCATAAATATAACACATATCCACCTAATGTTAGACAAAATCAAGGTTAAGAAGACTTCCTATGTTTATACAAAGCACTCATTCATTTAGAATTGTGGTTTCCAAACATAGCCAAAGGAATTCTCACCCAAATCCTTTCTTTTAACTTTTACCTTGTTGTAATTGATTCTTACTATGTGCTATCACATCAACCAACTATTATCTATATAAACAAATCAATTATTATCTTGTCACAATAATTCCAAGCATGTTTCTTTGAGAACACTCACACGTGTTAGTCACACGTTCCAAAGATCTAGACATCATATCTATTAATTTGAAATCAACATTTACCAAGACTAACATCCATGTCATAATTAACAATTAACTCATAATCATTAATCATAATGCTACAACTATCACCTACTCTGCACTAAATTGCATATCATTTGTCTCAACACATAATGTGTTAGTATAACCATCTTAGAACAAGATCATTCTTTCATGCAATATTATAGACAAATACTCATAACATATAATTAAGCAAACATTAAAACAAGCTGTAAACATAACATGCTAGATAAACCAAGTAAGCGACATAATCAAACTCATAACTTAATGTATCTCAAGGGAATTTCACATCTCCATAAGTCAGTCCAAGTTAGCATGACACTATATCACAAATATATTAACTTATACATGAATATCCTAACCTTAACCATCTTTATAGGCTAATCTAGATTAGCACGAGACATATAACATCAAGATACTAGTTGCAATGAACATACTCATCGTGCATATGACCACAATGCATATAACAACAAGGTAACTACCAAACATGACTATCTAAAACACGTACATGTGAGAACCCTTAACTAGCATCTATCATGTATATATAACCATACCAACAATAGACAATAGGAATGTATATAGCCACAAGGAATATAATAACCATTAACTAACATATTTGCTTGGCCAACATACAAACATGTATGACAATATGCTCTTACCCCATATCTAGTGTTGCAACCTCGCTTTTTGATCTACATTTCCTACCCCATCTCAATCAACATATCAACATCATGATGACATAAGCTGCAACAATGACTATCACAATGCATCTTTGACCTACTATACATGCTTAACCATAACCATGACAGGGCATGTATAATGACATATAAAAATTGACATGCATAAAAAATGCATATACAACTAACATGCATTCATGACAAACACATCCCAACAACAAGATCATCAAATTCTACATGACAACACAACTGTAACAATGACCATCATCATGCATGCATATCATTAACACATATAAAACCTACATGCATGCATGTCAAACACATTCTTCCCATCCAATCCAAGTGTTGAACCATGCTCTGATACCACTCTATAACACCGTCCTCCCACACTTACGCAAGCTAACCAGTCCACCAGGGTAAATATGTGATGAATAGTTACTAGGATATTACTCAAACTCCTAGATCACCTTATGGAAGTGGAACAACAAACCAAAACCTCATTGACCTTCCTCAGGAGCTATAGGACCCACGAGAGCTAAACCACCTCTCTATGTTCTCAAACCCTGATTTAGATTGTTTTTTCACAAAAAAATCCCCAATCGCATCCACAAGCATACATCCATGCAATTGTAGGCCTCCGGTCACTCTCATAAGGCTGCGAGGGAGTGGATGCAGTCTTTTTCAACTTGTTTGTACATGCTACTATAATATTTGAGCCACTTTTTCAAGGCTAGTCTCCAGAACACTACCCATAATTTCATGAGACTTTCCAAGACAATAAATGAAACCAAGAAAAATGCTCTAACCCAAAACTTGATTAAGGACTTGACCTAACCAAGCCTAACTATGACAAACATTCTGTCAAACACATGATGAACATGAAATCTACAGGTCATAAATACACATATGAACATAGGGGTCTCATACTTATCTGAGAATCGTCAATAAGGTGTAATGCCCTCTCATATTAGCTACAATAACATCTATTAGGTCATGCATTAGGTAACCAGTCACATATTCATCAAACATGTCAAGAGCCATAAATATATACATCATATAACTAGCATATAACCAACTAATAACCAACTAATAACCAACATATAAACCAACAATAAGCAACATATAAACCATGGCAACTCAGCCATAATGTCACCATCATAATCAATACATATGCTCATCGATATGAAAATACCAACTGTGTTAGGAATTCCATGTACAACCTGACCATAGATGGGACCAAATATTTCTTTTAACTAGTCACCCTCATGCCATATTCCAAGCATGAATGTGGGATCTCATGGAATAACCAAAACAAAGCTAAGTCAGGGCTTCCAGAGGCCAAACCACCTCAATCCTCAACTAGTGATTCCAACTCATGGTTAGAATCACTAACCATCACCAAATCAGTATCCATCCAAATTGTCCAAGGCTCCAGAGTGTTTGTTCCAACCTGACTTCCAAGACTAGGAACTCAACCCATTGTTATCGTTGGGCTTCAGAGTGTTTTTCCAACCAAGGATTCTAGGACTAGTAACTCAACCCAACAAGGGTTGTAGAGCATTTTTCTAGCCAAGGCTTCCAGGACTAGTAACTCAACCCAAGCTGTTATAGGGATTCTAGAGTGTTTTTCCAACAAAGGCTCTAGGAACTAGTAACTCAACCCACAACCATAAGGAACATGAGCAGCAACTAGAAAGAAAAGATAAACCTGCAACACCGTGGCTATCTAGGAAATGGAAGGGATAGGAAAAACCACTATCAATCAAGGAAATCCTCCATGCCAATCATAGAGCATAACCAAGAAAATATACAAATTAATGTGTTGATTCTAAACTACTCATGAATTTTTTTAAATTGCAAGACTAGAAACTACTCTACTGATCATTAGAAGTAAATTCAACATTGAGAACAAAAACCGTTAACATGCATCAAGATTCAACACACATACACAAATATCTATCTAGGGGAAAGGAATTTCTCAAAATCCTTTACTATTTTTATTACATTAATCAATGAATCTAGATGAATACAATATGATGTGCTCAATCTTGAGCTCAACATGCACTTGTGTCGTTTATTGTTTTCTTGAATGACTGTCCTTGTTCAATAGTTAGCCAAAATTTTGAGCCTCCAAGCTCCTATTTCCTTGTGTTGTTCCCTTGTGAAATTTCCCTTATTATTTAGGAATTTAATGCCAAGGAATTGTCCAATTACCATAGGGAAATATTTTGACTACATGCACCATTTGCACAACTTGGATTAGTTTACAACTGATAGTACACTGCCCTTGAACTCAAATCTCAACTCAGCAACTCAAATTATCTGCATCAAACAATTATTTTGGGTTGGTTGATCATTAACTGGATGATCACTCAGTGTGAAAAAAGTTACAAACCCACAACTTGACCTCCACTAGTTCTTCAGACAGTGAGAACTAGTTAAACTCACAATAACTCAAATTAACTGAAATATATTGCTACAAATTAGTAATAATTCATGTCAAATTGAAATCAAGTGTCTCCAACTCAAATTTATTGATTTAACTAAGTAATAAGAGCCATGCCACCTCAGTTAACTAACTCCATGTATTTTGCTGAAATTGAAATTCGAATTTTAGTCTAGTTTGACCAAGGCAAAGTCAAAACAAGATTTTATTGTTGCATTTTCAATGCTCCCTCTCAAGAAGAAAGGGATTATCAGATACCCCAATCCTGCTTCTATGCAACTTGAATTTTTCTCTTGACAAGGCCATTGTCAAAATATTTTCATCTTGTTCCTCTGTTAGCATGTACTACAACAACATAATCTGCCTCTACACACAATCTCGTAGATGATGATACCATATGTCGATATGCATGGATCAATATTGAAATAATGGATTCTTAGAGATTTTGATACAACATTGATTGTCACAGCAAATCATTGTAGGATCCATCTTATGACCAAATAACCCAACAAGAATCTTTGTCATCTAGATAAATTCACAAGCTGCTTGACTTGCAGCCATGTACTATGCTGATGCTGAGTTGAGTGCCACAAATATCTTCTTTTTGTTGTACCAAGCAAATGTTGTTGACCCAACACTAAAAAGTCCTCCTGAAGTGTTATTCTTGTCTAATGAAATCTACACCCAATCTACATCTGTGAAGCCTTGCAGCTTCACTCCCTCTATCCATCTATACTAAATACGAAAATGAGTAGTTCCTCTAAGGTATCTCAACACATACTTTTCTTCCTTCCAATATAGTTTGATTGGCTTAACCATGGCTTGACTAAGCTAGTTAACTGCATAACACATGTTTGGTCGTATGTTCACCGAATACATGAGTGAATCCAAAAGTTGTCTATAAATGGTAGCCTCCACTACTTCACTTGAAGTAGCATCCTCTTTCCTCCAGTTTCCTACTAGACGAGTCTCTATCGGTTTGCTACTCTCCATGCAAAAATTCTTCAGTATATCATTGGCATACATTCCCTGAGAGAAAAACTATTCCCAACCTCCTTGCTATACTTCATCTCGAACTCTATTACAAGGTCCTCCTTGCAAGATATGATCAGCTGCTCATCACCAGTAAGTATCAAGTCATCAACATATAAAAAATAATCAATAATTCACCTTCTACCACAATGTGATAAAGGTTTTAATATGCTTCACTTTTGGTGAAGCCCAAACCAGTGAGATGGCTATTGATCCTGGTATACCAAGCATAGGGTGCTTACTTAAGTCCATACAATGCTCACTTGAGTTTGCACACATGATTCTCTCTTTCAAAGGTCTCAAACCCCTCTAGATTCTTACTATAAACCTTTTGATCAATAAATCCATTGAGAATTGATGTCTTCACATCCATCTCATGGATCTTCCACCCCATCTGTGCTGATAGTGCTAGAGTTGACCTTGTGGATGAGTAGCTTGCTGCTTGAGAAAATGTCTCCTCATAGTCAATTCTATCCATGAGAGAACCCCTTGGCCAAAAATATGGCCTTTTGTTTCCCTATGCTCTCATTTGGTGCATGCTTTACCTTGTAAATACATCTTAAACCAACTACCAATTTGTCTACTGGTATTGGGACCAATTCCCAAACAATGTTTCTACCAAGGGAATCATATTCCTCTACCATAGCATTAACCCATACTAGTTTCTCTACAACTTCCTCGAATGAGGATGGCTTTGTCTCGACCAACTCACTCATCATAAGCATTTAGCCAATGTACTGATCTATTGACCTCCTCTTCCCACGCTATGATGTGGGTGCTCCCACATTCTCTCTATCATCCTGCAATAATCTATCAGCTTCCCTGGTCCACTTCATTCCTTGTTTGGATGTCTCTGCTTGAGTGGATGTCTCCACTCTCTCCTCCTCTGCTTGTGGCTACTCCAAAAATTCCTGAGGTTATTCCTTTAGATCCAGAAGCTCTTGATCAAGCTACAATTGAATATCCCTCTTAAGAGAACACATCATTACCTTCTCCTCATTGAAATTCACATCTCGTCTGACCACTATCATCTTGAGGGATGGAAAGTATACCCGATAGTTGTGAGGAGTAGTTGTGTACCCCAAAAATATGCACAACTCTACTATCAGCTCTAGCTCTTTCCTTGCTTCCTTAGAAGCATGACAGTAAATTGATGATCCAAATATTGTTAAGTGTGACACATCTAGTTCCTTCCCTGAAAAATATTCCTTTGGTGTAATCATGCCAAGAATCCTATGAGGACTCTTGTTCTACAAATAGATTGATGGAATGCATGCTTCAACCCACAAGTTTAGAGGTAGGCTTTGGCCATGCAACATCGCTCATGCTCCTCCCAAAATAATTATTTTCTTCCTCTCGACCACAACATTTTGCTATGGGTTATGAGATGTTGTCAACTCCCATCGTATACCTTCCTTTGCACATAAATTTTTAAACTCATTTAACACATACTCACCACCGTTATACCTCCTGAGAGCCTTCACTTTCCTAGTAGTCTCTTTTTCAACAGTGCTTTAAACACAAAAAATTTGGAGAATGTATGGTCTTTCTTCCCCATGAATTAGATCCAACACTTTCATGAGAAATCAACTAAAAATATAACATAATATCTGTGCTTGGAAGTGGAGGCTGTTGAGAAAGTTCCACAGACATCAAAGTGGATCCTTTCAAGGATTTCATATGCCCTGCTAACCCAATCATTGAAGGTGTATGTTGTTTACTTCCCCAGTGTAGACCATTTTCATGTATCACACTGCTCTAATGCTCCTTTGGGGGGGCTTGTAGAAATTTGTTGCATGATATTCAAAGCACCATGATGCAAATGACGAAGTCTTCTATGCCATAATTCATTGAAATCTTGGCTACACACCTTATCTTCTTTTGGGCTTAAGAACAAACAATTTTCCACATCTAATTTGTAGAGCTTCTTCACTCGAACCCCAATCTTCTTCACTTTTCTTGTGGCTATGTGTCTCAAGAAAGCATTCATTTTTCTAAATATCACATCATGTCCATAGTATTCCAATGTCGTGATGGAAAATAGATTCTTCTTTAGACCTGACACATACATCACATCCTTGAGCCTGAGAGGGGAGCCTGACTCCCTATGAAAAATAACTATACCAATACCGATTGCACTATGCCTTCCATCATCTCCCATCTCGATGTGCATTTGGAGATCCTTCTCCTCCAAGTAATGAAAAAATATTTGTTTCGCATCATGTGGAATGAGGCATGGTTGACAAGATACTGTACATTACCCATCACTATGATTTTGATGCATGCAATAATGTTAAAATCACATTCGAAATGTGAAGCCAAAGCTTCACTCACTACTCTTCCTCCAGTCTTTTTTCTTTCCTTCTTGTGTGGACATTTCGTGCAATAGTGTCCTAGTTCATGACAGTGAAAGCACTTGATTTTAGACAAGTGTTTCTTCTTGATCCCTTGACCAGATTTTCCATTGGATTTGGAATTATTCCCTTTCCAATTATTTTCCTTTCCATCCAAGGCACAACTCTCTTCATCCTCGCCCTTGGATGAAGTCTCATATTTGTTGCTTCGCTTTGTTTCTTTGTTCACTAGATCAGACCATAACCGCTCCCAGCTTGGTAGTTTCTCTCTACCATTTACAAATCTTGATAACTATGCCACCTCTTGGGAAGGCCCAAGAGGGCTAGAGCTACAAGATGTTCTTTAGGGACAATAACACCAACCTCGCCAAGTTCATCATGACATTGTGTAAACTTGCTCAAGTACTGTGGAATTGTTTTATTCTTTTACATCTTAATACTTCAAAGCTTGTCCTTGAATTCCAACTTCATGTGATCACTATTGTTTTCAAACAACTCTATCATTGTTTTCCACATCGAAAATGTAGTCTCTTTCTCTCAGAGTTTGAGACAATATGATCCCAAACTACCTCTAATATGATCCTCCTCCCTTTAGCCACATCCTTCTTCCACCGAGAAAGATCCTAGGCATCAGATATTCAAGGTTTTTCTACATCTATCTTGATGTATTCTAGCATCCCATTATCATCCAATACTGGCCCCATGCAGATCTTCCATGCAAAAAAATTTGTGGTTCCTTCCAAAGCATACTCAAGCCTGAATCCATTGAAAGCCATGTTCTCAGTCCTGTTGAAAACCAGTAACGCCGCTCTTCAAATTCACACATCCTACAATGAAAGCTATAAAATCTCTTCTTTACTGTGAATCTAGCTCTGATACCATATAGAAATTAATTGGTATATTCTAAATTGCTCATGAAATTTTCTAAATGACAAGACTAGAAGCTACTCTATTGATCTATGGAAGTAAATTTATGACCGAGAACACAAATAATTAACATGCATCAAGATTCAACAAACATATAAAAATATTTATCTAGGGGAAAGAAACTGCTCAAAATCCCTTACTATTTGTATGGCATTAATCAAAATATTTGGATGAATATAATATGATATGCTCAAGCTTGATCTCAACCTGCACCTGTATCTTCTATTCTCTGCCTGATTTACTGACCTTGGTAAATACTTAGCCAAACTTTTGAGCCTCCAAGCTCCTATTTCCTTGTGTTTTTTCCCTTGGGAAATTTTCCCTATTATTTAGGAATTTCACACCATGGAATTGCACAATTATCACAGGGGAATCCTCTAACTAGATGCACCACCTATACAACTTGGATTGGTTTAAAATTGATAGTACATTGCCCTTGAATGCCAATATCAACTGGGTAACTCAAATTATTTTCATGCAACAATTATTTTTGGCTTATTAATCCATTAAATGGATGATCACTTAGTGTGAAAAAAGTTACATACCCACAACTTGACCTCTGCTAGTACTTCTAATAGTGAGAACTAGTTAAACTAACAATAACTTAAATTAACTTAAATAGATTGCTGCAAATTAGCAATAAATTATGTAGAACTAAAATCAAGTGTCTCCAACTCAAATTTGCAGAGTTAATTGAGTGACAAGAGCCATGCCACCTCAGTTAACTACCTCCAAGTATTATGTTGAAATTGAAATTTTAATTTTAATCTAGTTTGACCAAGGCAAAGTCAAAATAGATTTTCTTGCTAGCTTTTCAACAGAAATGACATGCATGTTCCATGCATGAAAAAACAAGCAAAGAAATCATACATGAAATTCAGTATTTGCAAAGAAATATAGTTGTAGCTACTGATCTCACTATCCCCTTGTGCTTTCCTACTTTTCCTTTCCCTTCTTGCTTGAAATCCCAAGTATGCCACACTCCTCCGAAAGTGCTCCAAGAAAACTCTAAGTCTGTAAAAGTATGAGAGAGACAATAGAATAGAGAGTTCCAAGCTAATACCAAAAAAAGCCTTCAACTTGCAAAATCCTTTGAACTAATCCTCCAAATTCTTTTTATCATTAAGACCTCTAGTTTCTTCATTTTCCTCTATTTTTCCTTTAATTTAATCCTCATGAATATTTGTGACTATTCACCTTCCTTTTCTCCTATTTTCCTTGATTGTAATAAGTCAAATGCCAATTGATGCCTCTTTTCCTTTGGCATTGCCTTTGCCAATTTCCTTATCCATTAATAAACCAAAGTGACACCTCACTAGGATTTTTTTCCCAACTTTAGCTTGAAATACATGTCTGATGACCTTGGTCATATTTTTTCCTTTATTAATTTTATTACATGGAATTTTAACCTAAGGCTCTTACATGTCGTCTCTCGGAAAAATTGCTGATCAATTGTGGGATATCTAGGCCAACATGGACATCATCTTCCAACACAGGTATGAAGATCAGAACGAGCTCATGACCTACATTAATGATGAACACTATAGTCAGAGTGAGATTCTAGAGAATGTTTCCTCATCGATATGTAACCAACGCCACAATAATGAGAGAATGAATGAAATTGAAGCATGTTTTTCTCACATTGACTAGCATGTCCATGAAGATCACGACCCTCCAGGTATTTTCTATCTTCCAACTCAGAATGTCCCTCCTTGATATGAAAATTATAGGTTTCTTTTTAGTTTTGTATGTATTTTGGAACATTTGGCCATTTTGTCCTATTAAGAAAACTAGGGAAAACAAAATTATGTATTCTTTTAAATTTTTTTCTCTAATTACATTGACAATTGTTGTGATAGTAGATCAGTCCATCATCATTATTGTGTTGTTTTTATCATCAAGACAATGTCAATAAACAAAATAACAATGCAAAAAAGAACACCAAAAATAGGTTCCTTGCAAGGGTAAAACCCCTTCATAGGGGAAAACCCAAAAACTTCTCTTCTTACATAAATTCAAGGAAGACTTCCAAGAAATTCGATCAAGAGAACCCACTAAGTGATAGGCTAACCACCCAAACAATAATTCTTCTTTCTTTAACTTGGTTTGCAGATTTTTCTAGTCCAATGTCTAAACGGAGATAACTTCCTTCCCACATAAGCGAGCTTTCCAAACAAAGAATTTGCTACCCGAGCCAAATAGACAAACCATATGCTTTTCCTCTCTACCTTCTCCTCACTCTCAATTTTCCTTGGGATTCTTATGAGTCTAAATTAATTGAGGGTCTCAAAGGAGTTCAAATACCTCTTCTTTATTTAATCTCTTAGTGGAGTGCAACTGTCTCTTGAGGGGATGACTTGGGGGGGTGGATGGCTCATCACTTGGTAGCTTATAGATCTTTTTACATATAGAAATAATTTATTTTACATTTATTTAAGATCCCTCCAAGGAAATCTACATCATAAGCTTGACATTGACCTTATCAAAACCCTAAAGCACACAATGGGTGCTAGACCTATGAAAAAATAACCAATGAAAACCCATTCTTGAATAAATAATTTTTATTTATTTTTTGCAAAAATAAAATTTTATTTTCCTTTTATTTTCGTAAGTACATTGATCACATCATGTCATGGTACATTGACAACTATGAAGACAAAATCTAGTTACCATTTTCAACACTCCCTCTTAACTAGGGAGGTATTCATTATTCACAACAACAGGTACATGGACAATACAACCTTGAGAGGTTATCATAAGAACAATTAGATTGGTAAGTTTTATAGGTCATTTTGTCACATAGACCCAAAAGGCTTGAAAATTAGATCAATCAACATCCTTGAACACATTGTCGTTGTCCCTTTGCAAAGCCCTAAGCCTCTCCTTCACTTGCAACACTTAAAAGATGAGTTTTAAGGCCCTAAACCCTAAGTTTTGACCTAGAACACTTTCTCTTCTGAGCAACTAAACTACAGAGAAGTTTCTCCTTCTATGAGGGTGAATTGCAAAGCACCCTATATAAGTGAGAAATTGCGCTGATTCTGGAATGTCAGGAAAAATAAAAAATAATTATGAAGGTTCACCTTCTAGAATTTTCTAAGGTGGTTTTAACCATTTAGTATTCATTGGGGATTCAAATTCCTACCTATGAGTACCTATCTCTTATCATTTGAGCTTATGCTCCATGATTAGTGGACCAACGTCCTATATTGGTAAAACCCAAACCACCTCTTTTACCCTTTAAATTTACCCTCCACTATAGTGTCATGGTTAGATTTTGGAGATTACTGGTTGGATTTTAGAGATTGCTAGTGCCCTCATGTTGTAGTTTTGAGCTTAAGGAATCATGATCCCTTTTCAATAGGGTTGAGTGTGAAGGTTTTGTTTGTGGCAAGGAAGGACAAGTCAATTGGTTAGACATCTACAAATTAAACTTTGATATATGATTGTAACTCTCACCTTTATTTATTAATATAAAAATCATCTTGTTTTCCTATACTTTTGTTATGCTTATTCACTTGTATTTCAATCCAATGTTGACTCATTGAATAGAGATATTAGATTATGCTATGTGGATATTGTAGTTCCTTTTCTTGTTTTAGTCATTGTTGCAGGTTCCATTTATAGAATGTGGCACTAACATGGGAGCTCACAAGAAAAGAGAAGAGGAGGACTTACTATGAATTCTTGGTAGGTATCGTTTTTGTATTCCAATCTCTTTAAGGAAAACAATGATTCTTGTTTCACTTTGTTGTTCTAGATCAGACCACTAGATCTAGGGAATTCATTTTTGTCTACAGAAGTAAATTTTACATATAACAAATTGGAGATTCAACTAGGCAACAATATTTCCCTTAGTAGTTTTCTTGGTCTTAGAATCTTTTCACCTCTGGGAGCGACCTTAACTTATTCAAACAATTTTTGACACTAGGAAAATACATTTTTGAGCTTGGTAATGTTTCTTGTGTCGTGTTTTGACAAAATTAGCAGCAACACATTCTCTATTATGAGATAGAGCAGCTCAAAGCACCTATTTCTTCTCTGTACCTATGGTGTAGTTCACTGGTTCCTGTTATGCACTTGCATTGTCATGCACTGGTTTGTGTTTTCTACCTGCGCTCATCCTGTAGGATGAAAAAAATTGCATTCCTTCTCCTTTCTGCTCATTTTGATTTGGTCCAATAATGTTTTCTCAAGTCTCTAAGTTGCTCTATGTCTATAAAAAGCCAATCCCTTATGTGAAATTGCATATTTTTACTTGTATTTGTACAAAAAACAATACAAGAAAAAATTGTGTATGAGTGTTAATCACCATTGAGTGTCATCTCTTTAGATCTTTGGAATTTCCACCAAATTTAGTTTAAGTCCTATGTTGATGAATTTAATATTAGATTAAATTTGATTTCATTGGGAATTTCCTTTACTTACACCTGATTGATCGCAGTACTGAAGGAAGGTAATTCTATTCATAAGTAGTCTTTTTATATTGTTCTTTCGCTGATTCTAAATCATCTTGTGTTGGCTTTAAATAATTCTCTTGCATATATTACATTTGCATAGTTATAATTCTCATTTTCACAAAAGGAAAAGAATTATGCATAGATTACATTGCATTATTTGACATATTTTAGGGATTTGAATATCTACTTATAAAGTTTTTGTTTGATACATTCTTGATTGTTGGATTATTGTTTGCCTCTTCCCTCTCATAGATATATCTTCATTGAAAATAAAAGAGTTCTTATTTTCATGCTAGATTGAATTATAAGGAATTCAGGTGAACTAGTATCGTGAGCCTTGAAAATGAAACATAATTGAAGATTAAATTCTAAAATTTACTCAATCAATCTAAGGAGGATTTGGAATATAAAAACATGCATAGAAGTCTAGGCTAGATACATGTTCCAATGTCCTTAAACATAGGATATTTTATTAATTGTCTAGGTTACATTTTGGGGACAGTGAATATTCCACATATGTAAGTATATCAAACAATTCACTACATACCTTTGGGTATATCGGATGGTGCTCCACCTATGAAACATATATCAGAATACTTCCTATCGTATAAGACACATTAGATAACACTAATATAGATTGTGCTTCCATGTGCATATAGATATATTTTGGAATTCCCCTATAGGTTGTTATCCTATCATAAGAAACCCAATCATCCGCCTTGTTTTTTGTGATACACTGAACACATCATTCTGATAGATTTCATGCACGTACTAGAAATGGTATTTTGCAATTCACAGAGGATTGGTAAAACTTTATGCCTAGTCACCCATTTTGTTATTTTTATATTTTCTCTAAAAGTAATTAATTACCCTTGAGACATTCTCATGTTATACTCCTTAGTAGACCATAGGTTGAGTCTAATGGAAACAGTCCTAGCTACTCCCAGTCAAGGAACCTCCTCTGATGGGAATCCTGGTCCTTTTCCTCCTTTTAGAAATATTGGTGCTCCTTATATGGCAACGTTTCCCCTTCCTAGATTTACCATTGGCTTACATGTTTGGTTGTTTACAACCCCAGTGGCTCCAAATGTCTTGATTTCTCTCCAACCTGGTTCTCCACCTTGAAAATTGATTCCTTCACCCAATGAACATCAACCTCGAATTGATCTTGACATTGAAATTTTTCCTTCTTCGTCTATTTAGTCTTCTTCCTCATCTTCCTCTTTGTCTTCAACTAAGAATCCATTGCTACTGATGCTAATGATGTCGATAACCTCTCTAATAAAGCCCCTAAACTAAAATTCCCTTGTAATATTTGTAAGGGTTAGCACTTTCTTAGAGATCATTCTAGTATTCCATAGGTATTAGAGTGTGGTCCACAAGCCCTTGTCATAACCCCTTGTCATCAACCTCTAGAGATCATGCTAATGATAATCCATTAACTTGTGATAATAAGTTCCATGGGAAGAAGGGGAAAGTCAAGTTTCCCTATAATTTATGTGAAGGGAATCATCCTATTAACCATTGTCCTTATATGGATGAGGCCTCAAAAGTGTTGGAAAACCTTAAAGCTTCTCAACCTCGACTTCTCGATGGTTATCAAAAAACTTCTCCCAATCCTCCACTAGTTGATAAAGTGGTTGATTAAACTCCATCTTCAGTCAATCCCACCTTCTTTGAACATGGCTCCTATGAGCCGTTTTCTGACCAACCATTGGTTGATAAAGTGGATAACACAACTCCATGTTCAATTAACCCCACTCGATCTAAATGCGAATCTCATAAATCTGTTCCCAAAAAAATTAGTTGAGAAAGTGATTGACCTAATTCCACCTTGACTAGAGAGTGATGCTCATACCAGTCAAGTCTTCTAGCTTCTTCAAATCATACCAATCAAGGAGATATTCCTCCTGTTCCTACGGGGCCCCCTCCAAGTAATCTGGTTATTTCCTTTAATTGGAATCATTTGACAAGACCATGTCTACATTCTTGTTTACCCGTCCAAATCATAGTGGAGGTTTGTAATAGGAAAACATCTCACATTGCTGTTGACGAGGGAGATTCTATTAGCATTCTATCCTCAACTACTTGGAAATCTCTGGGTTACCTTTCTATTTTTCTTACCACTTCAAATATGTTTTATGTTTACAAAAGAACAAGTCAACCCTTAGGGATCCTTCCTCAATTTCTTGTTACCTTAGGAGGAAAAGTTGTATGTATTGATGTTATGGTCATCATGGGCCCCTTGGACTCCTACTTCCCTGAGCATTTTGAATATGAAAGTGGTATAACCCTATCCATAGGTTAATTATGTGGTAACCTATCACATGCCCTTACCTACTATTGAAGAGGAGCCTTTTATTGTCTTCTCAACTTCTTTTGACTTGGATCCACTAGGTGATATGGTGAATCATTTGTTGTGGGCATTGGAGCTTGATATTTCCATTGGACCCCTTGATATGTATCCCTCTGAGAGCATTTTTCTTCGATCTGATGAGAACCTCTTGGAAGGCATGACCTCTTATGGGCCATGATCAAGGTAATCCTCGGAGCATAGTTCCTTTTCTTACGTCAGTCTCATTAAGAAATGAAACAAGATCTTGAAGCATAGTTCCTTTTATTGTGTCATGCTCGTTAAAAAATGAAACAAGGCCCTAGATCAGAGTTCCTTTTATTGTGCCAAGCTCATTAAAAAATGAAATAGATCCCATCTATGCCAAGTCTTTCACTTAATCTCATAAATGAAACTTCCTTCCATCCACCTATTAGTAACTAGTAGTCCACTTAGGTGAATGAAAAGAATCTCGGTGAACATGCGCCTAAAATTTTGTTATTATGTTGGGGGCTTGAAAACCAATTTCAAGAATAGTTTTTATTTTGTTTCAAGTTTGTGTAAAAATGAAACCCCTATCAAGCATAGTTTTTTCCCTTTGTTTCAAGCTTATAAAAAATTTAAACCTATTCTCATTATTTCCACTATTTATCGACCTGTTTCTAGATGACCTTGATTTTCTCATTCCATCATCACCATATGCTTGGTTGATCATACACTTTCACTTGGTTTTTTTACCCTTTCCCAAGGAACTGTTGCGATGAGTGTTCTTATTAACAACCTATTGACCTCTACGTGTTTTGAGTCATTCCATCATGAAAAAAACTAGTTGTTACCCTTTATACCACTCATTCGTCCAGGAGGAGTCCTCTTTCAGCTCTTTTCAAACTCCCAAAACATGAAAAGTTTGTCGAGCACTTGTATTTTCAAAATTGTTAAAGTAAATGAAAAGACGTGTATCCTGTATAATGTGAACCCTTTTCCTCACTGGGATAGACTATTTACGAAAAAAGGAATACTTTAGTCAAACATGGATAAAAGGTTATCCTAAGCATTTTTTTATTCCTTTTAAGACTAATGAGACTAAATTTTCGAAAAGGAACCTTTCGAGTTTTATTTTTCACCTCTTTTTCAAACTCTTTAAACATGAAAAAAGTCAAGTTACACCATCGTTCGACTTGTAAAATCATCAAACAACGATGGACTTGTTGAACATGATGGGACTAAACTCCTTCTAAGGGTTGATTAAAAACACTTTGAAGGATTCATACAAAGGATGAACTTATAGATCAATCATATGTTAGCCTCCTCAAGCTTGTAAAAAATAAATAGGTACTAACCAAAAATGGTTTGGGAAATTGGGAAAATAGGGTACTTAATGTATTAATGGAAGTGAGTCACTCTTGAATATGACACTATTTCACTTCATCTCAGGGACTATTGGGTTGGGAAATATTCTTACCTCTTTGGTTAGTAACACCATATTAAAATCCTCCATAATCGGTTTTGAGTCAATTTTGCCAAATCCATGAACTGTCACTGATATGTTCTAGAGAAGTGCTTCAGTTTCTATCTGCTACAATAATTTTAATCCTTCATTCATGTTTATTGTTCCTAAATAATCTCTACATCAGCATCATTCTGTCTCAAATATTGATACATGTTTCGTGTCGTTCATGATGGATATATCATGACCCTCCTATGACAGGTTACTTCTTCTTGACATCAGCTCATTATCCAGGAAGTTGACTAGAACTCCTTTTAGTGCCTTGGAGCTTGCATACCTTAATGGAAAGAATTGTCTCAATCGGTGATAGGTCTTCATTATTAGCCTTTGACAAAAATATTCTATGTGGTGTTCAACTTTAGCTCATTCATTCATACCATATAGATTGTACTATAGTACATTCATAGCCATTAACATCATTAGTAGTTTCTCTCGTAGTTGTTAACAATTTACATCACTGGTTGGTAACCTTATGGTGTCTACCACGTTCGACTCCAAATCATTTATTTACATGGTTATAATTTTACGATTGAGTGATGAGGTAGAAGACCTCAAATCTAGTTCCATCCATCTAGGTTGGGATTTTAGGATTCATATGAGATTACAAAGTATGATGGCAATGATCATTCAGACAATCATCCAATTATGGGTCCACTCTCTGTCATTAGTGGAAAAGACTTCTTAATCATTGTACATGTGATATTGGCTTATATGCTAAGCATGGTTATGTCTACCTCAATAATGATACCGTGATGTATTGTAATAAATGATGGTCTCAACCAATCTATTCTTGATCTAGACTTGCCAAAAGGTAAATCACTTGAGTCCTCAGTCATTGCTTTTTACTTTGTACATCAAGGAGAAATATGTTACAGGCCATTTTTTCACATCAGCCAAAAAGGACTAAAAACTGGATTAATCAACATCCTTGAATACTTTTCATTATCTCTCTGCAAATACCTAAGCCTCTACTTGACTTGCAGCACTTAAAAACTAATTTCTGAGGCCCTAAACCCTAATTTTGAGCCCCACACTTTCTCTTCTAAGCAACGACATTGCAGAGAAATTTATCCTTCTCTAAGGGTGCACTACAGAGCACCCTGCATAATTAAGAAATTGCGCTAATTCTAGAATCTCAATAAAAATAAAAATGTTTACGAAGCTTCACCTTCCAGAAGTTTCTAAGGTGGATTTAACCATTTACCATTCATTGGGGTTTCGAATTCATACCTATGAGGACCTATTTCTTATCATTTGATATTATCCTCCATGATTAGTGGATCTATGTCCTAGATTGGAAAAACCCAAGCCACCTCTTTTACCCTATAAATTAACTCTTAGCCATAGTGTCATGATTGGCTTTCAAAGATTACTAGTTGGCTTATGGAGATTACTAGTGTAGAATTCCTGCAGAAACTTCGATAGATCTGGAATTTTAGTAAAATTAAACACAAGTAATTTGTTGATATTCAAGACAGGAGAGAAAGAATTTTCTCCATAAAATCAATGTATTAAATTAATGAACAATATTAGTACATTATCAAACAAACCTCTAATCCCAAAGGGATGTGGTTATATAGAAATTTTTGAATCTAGAAAACTAGGAAAAAACTAAAAATTAGAAAAGGCTAACAAAAGCTAAAGGGATGCCTAAAATGGAAACAATGAATCAAGACAACCTATGCCAACTATCAGCCATGAGGAAAGCATGAGGAGGGGCACATTTCCCAAGGAAGGAAACTTTAAAACATGCTAAAATTGTCTAGGGGACCAAATCCCTTGATTTAAGGGGGAATCTTCATGTGTAGCACCAATCCTCAAATAACTCAAGTGGATGAGGTGTGGTTAGGTGTGAACATGCACTTAGATGTCTAAATGGTTTAGGGAAGTGGTTGTACCAATATTTCCATAATATTAAGCCTTTAAAGGCAAAAAACAAGGGAAAGTTGGTCCATCGAGCTAGTTTACCAAAAACCAAATGTGAACATGATTTTTAGTGCATGTGGCTAAGTCAAGGATACTTACGCTAAAAAATAAATGTAGATGTTAGGATTATATTCCAACAACTAGTACCCTCATGTTGTTGCTTTGAGCTTAAGGAATCATCATCCATTTGCGTTAGTGTCATGTATGAAGGTTTTCTTTGTGGAAAGGAAAGAAAAGTCAATTGGGGGGACATCTACAAAGTCAGCTTCTATATATGGTTGTAACTCTCTCCTTTATTTATTAATACAAAAGAATAATGTTTTCCTATACTTGTGTTATGTTGATGCTCTTGTATTTCAATGCCATGTTGAATCATTGAATAGAGATATTGGATTAACCTATGTGGATATTGTAGTTCCTTTTCTTTTTTTAGTCATTATTGTAGGCTTCATTTATAGCACGTGCAACTAGGATTGGAGCTTATAAGCCAAGAGAAGAGGAATTACTATGGATTCCATGTAGGTCTCTTTTTAGTATTCCTATCTCTTTAAGGAAAGAATTGATTCATTTTGCTCTCTATTGTTCTAGATTAGACAACTAGATCTAGGGAATTCATTTTTGTCTGTAGAAGTGAATTTTTCACATTACATTAAGCCATCTCATAATCTATTTATTCAGCTTATATCAATGCATATAAATATATCATCCAACATTTTCACATAGCAAGGCCTTGACTAACAATTCTATCTCTCCATAAGATCAGATCACAGTGATGGCAAGACCAATGATTTATAAACACCTCAATAATTGTATCTCAAGGCACATACCCCACCCGTATGTTCACAAGGTATGTCCTTCTAGGACAATTCTTGTCTTCGAATAACACATCCTCGAGGAATTTTTTCTTCAACTACTCTTACCTATTGGATGCCCTACCACATCCTCAAAGAGTATCGAAAAGCAAATGTTTACCGAATCCTCCATTCTTTCTTCATAACTTGAAGAAAATAATGATGTATATATCTCTCTCTCTCATTTAGGGAAGATATTCTCATTCCTATAAAAGGAATATACCCAGTCTCCCTCTTAACTAGGGACTTCTCCAAGCTCCCTCTTAGCTAGGGACTTGGTAACAACAACTATCTATTTCTTTGGTGGAGATCATGGTACTCAGAGTTGCTTGTAGGGCTCCTCTCATGTCATGAACTTCAACTTATTTATCATGGATCCTTCTTCTTCATAACTTATTCATAGGGCATGGGCCATCTTCAACATCACTTCCCCTCAACAAACCATAGTGTTGAACTAGTAGTCATGTCATATTTTTCTTCCTTCGAAAGTGATCTTTTAGTGCACATATGGCTATCCTTCATACAACTACCTCTTTCATGTCATGCATTTTTTAGGATATTCCATCCAATCACATGAATACTAGTTGTAAGTGACATTCTATAGCCCTCTTTCAGTAGCCCTATTTCAACTCAACTAGATGAGTTCAAATATAAAATTAAAGTTACCCTTTTTATGATGACCCTTTGTTATATCATCATATTCATCATGAACTAATCATGATCGAGCTTGAACATGGCTCCTTCTTGAACATATTGAAAGTGATTAAAGCATGGCCATTAAACCATCTACAACCCGCTATCATTTCTATCATCATGGTGTATATCAACTCCTCGAACTAAGAACCAAGGCAACAACCCACTCATATCCTACTTAATGTGAATCTTCTTCATATAACAGGATTGTGTAGAATGTAACAGTGTATCATGTCTTCATCAACATCATTGTATTCCTTGGAACACATCCTAGCCAGTCATCTATCCTTTCTCCTCATTTCCAGAAATGAGATCCATTGTGTTGTAACTGAACTAGTAAGATTCTTAAGAGGCTTGCTCCAAAAAAAATATAGAATGGATAACAATCATCATGGTCATTCTTCCAAGCTAAAGATGTTACTCCATGACATTCCAAAGGAGTGTCCAAAAATGATTCTTATTATCTACTTGCAGCAAAATCTTTATATCGGCTACTTGATTTCTATATCAGGTTTATGTTGCTACTAATTCTTTTCAATCATCCATAGTCCCAAGGTTATATCATGAATCTATCTTTACATGCCAGAGTGCCCAAGTATCCAAGGGTCCTTATAGTTCCCTCCTTCCATCATGCTTACCAAAATAGAGGATCTCCTCATCCTTCTTTCTTTACTTCCTATGCATGCAACATTCATCAACAAGTACACCCAAGCGAAGTATCCAATAACAAAACATGATGTCAATATGTAAATCTAGGGTTACCATGCGACTTAGAGGTTGAATTCCTAGGGTTTTCAAGTGTCAACCTTAGACCAAGGGTTTTGTAGATAACTTATCAATCTTATCCATGCCTACTAGACATGAACCTTAGATTGTGCACAAACACTAAAGATCGAGGGTTTGGGTTTCTTTGAGGGAACATAGTCAAGGTTTTCACATGACTAGGGATTTTACTTATGCCATTGAAGGTTTTCATATATCAATATTCATAATTTTAACAACAAACCCGAGAACCACTAACCCCATAATAGTTCATGTTGGACCCTTAACAAAAATATTTTATACATACCTCATGGTTACATACCTATAGTGCCCTGCCATTTTGAATAAAATGGTTTTCTTCATTGTTTTTCTTTAAGGTGTACATCAAGATATCTTTCTCTATATATGCTTTGTCTTTTTTATTTTGTTGTCAGTAATAATAACCCTTTCCCATGATGGATATAGAATTGAGGTACACAGGACCTTGTTTTAAAGAGAAGACTATCACAATATTGTGACCGTATAGACCACCTCTCGACAACTGCGCCAGATGCAATAATTCTTCCTATTCCTGGGAATTTTTTGCAAAGTGTTGAATGTTAATAACTCAAAAATATGTTACTTCACTTTTTGCATGTAGTTTCTCTTCCTTCCCAATGTGACCAAATATTCACTGATGTCTATACCTTAGGAGTATGGTTTAAATATAGATCCTTAATCAACAATTAAAACAATATTTCCATTGTAAACAAAAAATCTCCTAGGCCGGCTCAATTGATATACGTAATTCATGTTAGGAATTGTAATTACTGTATGAGACACATGTGGATGATGACTGCAAAGTAATATGTGAATCGTTGAATCTAGCCATAGCTGATGGATTTGGTTAAGTTGAAATTGTCAATGAAATTGACAATGAGCACATGCATGCTTGGATATCGTACCATAGTGTAGATGAACATTATGTTGATATTATGTGTGGTTTATTTTTTGAAACAGAGATTGATTGTGGCAATATGGTAAGCACAATGTTTGATGAAACATTGAAGGGTGAAGTTGCCACTATAGCAACAAGATATGAAGCATTTGGAACTACTCATGAAGCTGTATGTGATCTAGCAACAGTTGATGGTCAAGAACAAGCTAAAGTGATAGACGAGTTTTAGTGTGTGGTTGCATGTGGATGCATGTCAAGATATTTTAGGTGAGTAGCTAGTTGGAAAAGGATAAATACCCTTCACTGGGTTCATTGTAAGTATCATCTTTTGTGTTATCAATAGAAGAGCAACATATCGTGTTTTATGTGTGAATTCATGCTTTCTCTCCTCCACCTTTCCGACAAATTGGTATCAGAGCCAGAGGAAAAAAACTAGAAATTCTGTAGCCGCAGCTTATAGAGACCCAAGTGAATGGTCGAAAATTTCGCCGCAACCATTGAGCAATAAGTAATAGCTTGTTGAGTTTTTCTGAATAAAGAGGATCACGGCCCTAGATGCTACTAGCTGAAGCTCGAAGTTCGTCAACCACAATCATCGAATTTCAAAGTGAGCATGCAGAGAAGAGATTTGACAATTTTTTTTCAAAAATAATGTTTTAAAGGGCGATAGTTGTCATCAAAAGTTAGGACAAAGTTAGCCACCGTAGTCTCCTTTGCAAAGAAGTCTGCATGCAAAGTCAAAGGTTTCATTGTGAAAATGATATGGTGTCGAGCGCATGAAAATTTTGGTGAATGAGAAGTCAACCAAAAGTTCGAGGTCAAGTTTAAAAGTTTTAAATTAACATGCCACAAGGTTAAAGGTTTTTAATATGCATGAAAAAGAGCATATTATTAAGGTTTTTTTATTAAAGTTTTCAAAAAGGGCTTTTTGAAAATGGTTTTGGAAAAAGATTTTTTTAAAGTTTTTTTAATAAAAAAACACAAAATTGTTATTTTCTTATTAGAAAGAAGAAATTTTGTAAAGGGTTTTTATTGGCAAGAGAGTTTAGAGCTTTGTAAAGTCCATCTATCTACAAAATTATTTGGTTTTTTGTCAAGCATGACAGTTTTTGGGTGAAAATTGTTCCTTACAGGGGCACATATTGAAAATTATATTTTTTTCAGGGGCGATATGGAATATAGCCTCATGCAATCAACAAAGCAGCTGTAAGAAAATAAGTGACAATAGTCATGGGTTGCAAAGTGCGACTAAAGCATATTAATAACAAGAATAAAGAAGAAGAGGCAAAGATCATTTCCATGGTTAGAGAGGTCTAGGCCGCAGCCAAGGAGCTGAGAAGTGTAGTAAAAGACAAAGAATAAATCGACAATGATTGGTGTAGCTTTGATTTTCTACCACCTCCTATGTTTACAAGTGAATATTTTGATCATTGGGTTATCAAGATGTTAACTTTTCTTCGAGCTAAAGAGTTAATTGAGTATGCTTCCAATAACCCATATGATGAAGTATACGATGTTTTAGCATTGAATTTTATAAAATAGACATTGGATGAGAAGTGTTTGAGCAAGGTAGCAAAAGCTACAACTTCCAAGGAAGCAAGGAAGATCTTGGAAGCAGTGTTTGGCACAAAGGGGAGTGACATGCAACATTAGGTTATGCCACAAGAAAATAAGTCAGCCACAGATCTGAGAGTAGATGAGCAAGACTCTGAGAGGAAAACAGAGCTTGGAAAATCCCACTCAAAAGTGGATGATGGTTCTCTAGACCATTAAATTGAAACCCACTATGAAACCATGCATATGGATGAATAAGATGCAACAAATATTTCAAAGAGAGAAGATGAAGCCTCTGTATGTAAAGTAGAGCAAGAGAATATAAATGCTCAAGGACTCCATTGTAATGTGGATGATACATATGATGATGAATTCCACTGTGATGAGACACATGTGGGTGATTACTGCAAAGTTATATGTGAATTGGTTAATCCAGCTGCAGCTAATGGTGAATCCCATTGTGATGAGACATATGTGGATGATGACTGCAAATTTATATGTGAATTGGTGAATCTATCCATAGCTGATGGATTGGGTGAAGTTGAAATTGTCAATGAAATTGACAATAAGCACATGCATGCTCAGATATACCACCATAGTGTAGATGAACATTATGTTGATGTTATGCGTGGTTTCCTTTTTGAAACATAGATTGATTGTGACAATATGGTAAGTGCAATGTTTGGTGAAACATTGAAGGGTGAAGCTGCCACTATAGCAACAAGATATGAAGCAGTTGGAACTGCTCATGAAGTAGTATGTGATCTAGCAATAGTTGATGAACAAGAATAGGATAAAGTGATTGAAGAGTTTTTGATGAGAATATCCAGTAATGGCATAACAGTGGAAGACAACCTCCATGCAGTTGAAAAGAAGGCATATGTAAGGTAGGAAACTCTCAATGAAGAAAGTCACATTAAAGAAGTTTTTAACATTGTTTTCGAATATTCAGGTGCTCAGAATAGCATGGGAAAAGAAGTTGAAAGAAAGGTTGTTAATAAATTTGATGCAAATTGGAAGCTCATTGATGAATGGATTCATAAACCAATAGAACAAATTGATGTGAGTCTTAAAGCAATAGCTAGAATAGAAGAATTGAATGAAATGGTGAATACTGATTTTGAGTGTGCAGATTACAGAAAAAAAGAAGCAGTACTTGATGATGAAAGTGAAAAGAATGATATGAAATATGAAGATGAATGCATTCAAATCATTTTTCAACAATGGAGTCAAGCAGAGATATGATTTTGCTATCAAGAAATATGGTAGAAAGAAAGTGAGGAATATGAAGCACAAGAAGCAGAGAAAATGAGATAGTTTGAAGATGCAACGTTATGGTAGTAGTCCACGTTTGAACGAATATTTGAAGAGGCGGATCTAGAAGACACGATCCAATTATTTTTTAGAACAAGTTCAAAACAAGTCAAAGAAAAATTTTAGCAGCAACAAGTAAAAAAGGCCTACAACAAGAATCCACAATAGAGAATGAAGCAATTTCGAGGATATAAAATTTGGAAGAAGAGAAAAATAAAATACAAAATTGTGAAAGTCTTCAGTCACTGTAAGCCTCGTTGAGACGTAGAACAATAGGCATGTTTGAGTGATAATTGAGTCAATTTCTATTGTGAGCCTAGCAGGCATAGTTGAGTTATGTTTGAATTATGTTAAGTCATACGGTCATAATTAAGGGGGAGTGTTAGAAATTGTAATTACTCTCGCATGTGGAGTTATCCAAAACATAGAGAGTCAGTTAACTGAGTGATTGAGTGATTGAGTGTTTGAGTGTTGAGTCAAGTAGAGTTAAGTGATAGACGAGTTTTAGTGTGTGGTTGCATGTCAAGATATTTAGGCCAGTAGCTAGTTGGAAAAGGTTAAATACCCTTCATCGAGTTCATTGTAAGTATCATGTTTTGTGTGATCAATAGAAGAGCAACAACTCGTGTTTTATTTGTGAATTCATGCTTTTTCTCCTTCACCTTTCCAACATTTCAAATTGTGTATAAATATATATGTTGACCACGTCATTGTAGAAGGCAGAAATCATGTATCTCATATTATAGAGACTTATAATATCTTCACAGGTCAGCATATATTCTTATCATTGTATGATGTACATATTATTTAATTCTTTTATGCCAATGTCTAGGATTGAGAGAAATGTGATGAGCCTTCTCTTAAAAACACTTATTATTATGTACATGGGATTATGAAAGGTGACAAGCCTAATGATCCATCACCCTAGGTCTCCTTCATGCATAAAAATGTAATAGGAGTCTCGACTCCTCTTCCTTTTTGAATTAAGTCCTTTTAAAATGTAATTGTCCTCAGAACTACTCTCTTCAACACAAAGGCTTATTATTTGCTTCTTGAACCCATAATTGACTTGGAGCACAAATTTCAAATTGTCTTTGTGATAAGTACTGAGGAATATTGCAAAGCAAATAGAGTTCTCGTCAGCGTCTCTTGACTATTGATGCTTCAAAGAACAAATATATATATGATTGGTGACTTCACTCTTGTGCGACAATGCCTTGTTTTCAAAAAATCAGTTTTCCAAATAGTATAGGGTAATTATATCACAAGGATATATGTTTGCAATATTTACTTTGACCATAGATGAGATCCACCCTTCTAGAATGCCTTCAAAATTAAACTAGTTCTACATAGAGATATAAATGAACCTCGGTCTTCTTTGAGATGAAGATTTTGTACCTATAATAACAGTAGTATGCCTAGAACTACTCGACTTCTACACTAAGTGCTATAAGGTTGAGTATCAAGCTTTCAATGTTACAGGTATGCCCAAAGGTGATTAGGTCTCGAGACTCTTCATGTCTCGATATTCATTAGCTAGAATAAGCCCATGAAAATGCAAGAACTTTGGATATGAGGTTACTAAAGTAACTTATTCATTTTCATGATATGGTGAAAACAATCCTTCTAATCGATGTCCAAAATCTCGCTCTCTTTGCCAAAGGTTTCAACCTTCCTAGAGCTAATGGATTAGGCCTTCGACCTCTTTGAAGTAGAGATCACAAATCATATTTTCACATAAATATTTTAGAGACTAATTACGTTGCACAAGACTTTTATCTCCTTTGAGATAGGTTCAACTTTCCAATAGTTTGAGGGTAGGCTTCTTGAACACTTAAAACAAAGTGACAATACTTAGGATTACGATTTGTCTCAAAAGTAGCTATGCCTTTTTTTATCCTTGAAAAAAATAATTATATATACACTCTAATAAATTTAAAGTTAGTAAAGTAAAATAAATATATTTCTAGTGAACAACACAATCTTTACTGTTCCTTAAAATTATTGATAATTAAATTAAAATTTTAAAAACCATATTTCAAAATAAAAACATTTACTTATCCAATACATTTTTTTTAAATAAAAAATTTATTGCATATATTTACTAATGGACTAGTAGATGTTAATTTATTTTCCACAATAAATTTGTAGGAATTTCATTGTATAATTTTAATTCAAACAAATCATATTATCATATAATAATTAATAAGTAATTTCTAATTATATAAAATATAATAAATATCTTTTAAAAATAAAATGTGTATCTTTATAATTAAAGTAGTAAAATTTTGTTAGTTATTAAACCGTCTTTCATACACTAATTTGGAAACTAATAAATTAGATTATCTTTAGAAAAGGCTTGAACAATTAGTTTGCCCGGTAGCTGAACCTTCGGAAACGTTAGGGCTATCACATGTCTCAATGGACGATGTCAAAACCCTAATCCAAATCAACTTACAAAAAGCGGCAAGAAAGCAACGTCGTTATAACGAACGGTATTTCGGAGATAAGGACGGTTAGAGCCGTCGGGGGTTTAGACACAAAGCTAAAGAGGGTTTGACGAGCTTGTCCGTTTGTACAAATCTAAGCCAGTTGGGTTAAGCAGTTTGTTAGTTGCTAGGCTGGCCGGATTGTTTTTGAAGCAAAGTGAATTAATTAATAAACACAACACAGTGGCACAAATTCAAGAATTGTCCAGAGAAATGACAGGTCTGGAACGTCGGCTCCCGGTCCATGATGAGCGGGAGGCGAAGCAGCAACAAGGGCAGCCCACCTATAGCATTTCGTCCTCCATGACCGCCTCTGGGTCAGTGCGGCACCACCGTGCTAGCTATCCGATCCGTCTAAAGCAGGAGGTTAGAATCGGTCACAAGAGACGGAGGGATGGATTGAGCGCGGCAGCTCCGCACACCTGCACCGGCGCCGCCTCCGGCGGTGGTTCAGTGAGAGCTAATTCGGTCGACATCAACCAGTCCAAATGTAACGAATTTGATTCAGGGAAAGAAAAGGGATCATTAGGGTACCCAAATAGACAGCCGGTGGTGGGCTCTGGTTTCGGTATTGCGAAGCTTCAAGGATTAGTTAAGTCTGACTCTGATAATGCCAGAAGCCAAAACCAACAGGTTCCTGTTCTATTGCGAGGTGACTCTTTATATAACGTACCAGTCTTTTCTTTCATTATTCTTTTCATTTTTTCTCTTCTTTATTTTCCTAAGAAATATCTAGTGAGATCTACCCCAAAGACTTAATCCTGCTTATTAGCAATGCAGTAAGATCCATAGAAATACTTAATCCCGCTAATTAATAAAGCTAGCTTAATTTTAAGGGTGGTGTCGAGGAGAATTAATCCATTAGCTAACTACATTAGTGAGATATTTTAGCTGAGAATTGATGAGTGACCTTTCATTAGTGAGATCCTTTACCTAAGGGCCACCAATTGAGCAACACTCCATGCTAAAGTTTAGTCATATTTCAATATCCAATGACCTAACCCACTTTGTTTTGATGAATTGCAGAATCAAGGGACAGCCTCGGAGATCAATCCAAACGAGATGAGCAGAGGATCAGCATAAACAAATCTACTACCTCGGCAGCCATGTCGACCAATCCGAAGCACTACAGAGGAGTTAGAAGGAGGCGTTGGGGTAAGTGGGCAGCAGAGATTCGCGATCCAGTAAAGGGCTCCCGGGTTTGGCTGGGCACCTTTGATACCCCAGAGGACGCAGCTCGCGCTTATGACGTGGCTGCTTGCAGGTTGAGAGGATCGCGAGCAAAACTAAATCTCCCAGACGAATTGCCCACGAGTGACAGAAATTCTCAACAGCCTCCAAGGCTCGGAAATTCTCAACACCTTCGTCACCCCACTAAAACTAGGCAATCGCAACATTTTACTGCGGTCGGGCATCCGAACCCTGTCACGGACTGCTCGTTTACTATCGCCTTAATCTCGCAGCACTATCCAGGATTTCATCTTTATGTTCAGCTGTTGCAGAATCCGGGTCTCTCTTCTCTCCCTCTTATCCAGCACTATCTAGCAATGTCTCTCTGCAACCGCTCGTTGCAGCAACCCACTTCCAGTACAGTTCTTTCTAGGCCTGCAGAAAGCGCTCTTGCGGCTTCTCCATCGGCCAGTCAGCATTCTATTCCGAAACCACCCTACAAAGAAAGTACAGTCCAGTTCCACTCAAGTCAAAGATTGTTTTCCTCATCCTATAAAGATTCATATTCACCATTATCAAAACACCATGGACCCCAAGGAAGCAGAATTTCAGGCATAGCCGGGGGTTTTGAATCACAGTCACTCTATTTTAACGTTCAGAGGTCTGCAGGCCGGGAACGCTTGCAAGCGTCCCAACCAAAGAATGTCTCTTTGTACGATCTGAATCTTCCTCCACCAACTTCAGATTGAATTGATTTCAGTTGGAAATCAATATAATTATCATCAGAGAACGAGAATTCTTCCGTTTCCATTTTCTTAATTTTTTTCTATTTCTGTGTAGCTTTCATTGGAGGTGTATGAAGTGTGGATTTCCATAGTGTCATATTAATCTAAGGAACACTTTACTCATCTTCATTGATTAAAGAGATACACCTTTAGTGTTTAAATCTTCAATATTTTAGTATTTTCAAGATATTTTTTTGTTAGAGGATTTTTTTATTTTTATTTTTTTTTATTTTTATTTTTTTTTTTTAATTAAAAAATAAAAACATAATTTTTATATAAAATAGAAAAAAATACTTGGATTGATAAATTTCAATATATAATTTTGTAGAATACATAATCATTTTTTTAAAATTATTGAAATTATAAATAGAAATGAATTTTTTATTTAATTAGAATACATTATCATTTTTAAAATTATGAAATTATAAACAGAAATGAATATTTTATTTAATTATTATATAATTCGAGGAATTTTAATTATTATTCTTAAAATTATAAAATTTCAGTTTTTAAAGGTTATGTGAGTTTCTAGATGACAAGAATGTTTAATCTTTGGCTTGAGTAGTCATCACTTAGGGGTATTTTAGGCATTTTAGCCTCTCTTGTGGTCACACTAGTGCTTTTAACAAAACACCTTGTCATCACCTATTCTATGTCCTATAGGCAAGATTATATAAAAAACTACACGGTGTATTGCCTTAACAAAACACCATTCCATCATCTACTCTATATCCCATAAGCAAAATTATATAGGAAAAATGATTATGATGTTTTAAGTTTGTGTGGCTCAAATTATTAATTGAGGAAATATATAAAAATTATTACGATGTTTTTAAGTTTGTATGGTTCAAATTATTAATTTGAAAGAAGATCCACTTATATCATTGTTGTTGTTGACATTTGCATATTGAGTTATGATTAGAGTGATGCATTTGCCATCTTGTCATCCATGTTTGTTAATGTTAGAATCTTAGTTATTGGATTCTAAAGTAAATGTATTTTCAACAGTGAGTTAATCGTTGGCTTGAGTAGTCATCACCTAGGGGTATTTTAGCCTCTAGGGGCATTTTAGCCTCTCTTGTTGTCATCCATATTTGTTTATGTTTTGGTCTTAGTGATTAGATTCTTAACTAAATGTATTTCCTCACAAATGGCCCTTCAATATTGAGTTATGGTTACATTGTTTAAGATTTTGTGGTTCGAGTATTTTGTGGTTCGAGTGATTAATTGGGGAAGGAAGATCCATAGATATCAATGTTGTTGCCACCAATGACGTTTTGGTCTTAGTTATTAGATTCTTAAGTAAATGTGTTTCCTCACAAATGACCCTTTAATATTGAGTTATGATTACAACGTTTTGTGCTTCGAGTTATTGGTGAAGGAAGATGCATAGATGCTTTTGTGCTTCGAGTTATTGGTGAAGGAAGATCTATAGATGCTTTTGTGCTTCGAGTTATTGGTGAAGGAAGATCCATAGATGCTTTTGTGGTTCGAGTTATTAATTGGGGAAGGAAGAGTTATTAATTGGGGAAAGAAGATTATTAATTGGGGAAGGAAGATCCATAGATATCAAATGTTGTTGCCACCAACAAGTCCATAAAGAAGAAAGTGAGGAATAAATAATAGAACCTCACAATAAGAGAAAGTGTAATATGTAAAACCCTAGGGATGAAAAGAGTTCACACTTTTGTGTATGATGCATTTATCTCTCTAGATTTATCAAATCAAAATGAGGAATAAATAATAGAACCTCACAATAAGAGCAAGTGTAATATGTAAAACCCTAGGGATGAAAAAAATTCACACATTTGTTTATGATGCATTTATCTCTCTAGGTTTATCAAATCAAAGTGAGGAATAAATAATAGAACCTCACAATAAGAGCAAGTGTAATATGTAAAACCCTAGGGATGAAAAGAGTTCACACATTTGTGAGTGATGCATAATCTAGATCACTCTTATTTTAATATTAATTCTTAGATTCTCAAGTAAATGTACCTCCTCATGAATGCCCCTTCCATATGAGTTATAATTACAATGTTTAAGTTTCTACAATGTAAGTTATTAATTGAGGAAGGAAGGTCCATAGATATCATTGTTGTTGTCATCATTTTGGAGCCACCAATCAAGTCCATTGTCAAGGCATGAGTATGGAAGAAAAGAAAGTGAGGAATAGGTAATAAAAAGAAAAGAAAGTGAGGAATAGGTAATAAAACCCTAGGGTTGTTTTCACATTTGTGAATGATGTAATTATCTTTGCAAGTTTACAATAAATTCATATTTCCATGAGTATGGAAGAAAAGCAAGTGAGGAATAAGTAATAGAACTTGGAAATAAAATAAAGAGAAATATTTAAAACCCTAGGGATGAAAAGAGTTTTCACATTTGTGAATGTTGTATTTATCTTTGCAAGTTTACAACAAATTCATATTTGTTTTTTTTCTTTTGATCTTAGTTCTTAGATTCTCAAGTAAACATACGTCCTCATGAATTCCCCCTTCCATATCAAGTTGTGTGTTGAATTTTATGTAGTTCAAGTTATGACGAAGGAAGGGAGAAAGCATAATATTTAAAACCATAGGGTTGTAACAATACCTCTCACCCCTTTGGACTTTAAAAGCTTTAATGGGAGGTATTACTTTGTTTAACCAAACTTCCAAGGTTCCATTATGATTCTCAAGTAAAAATACTTCCTCATGAATTCCCCCTTCCATATCAAGTTGTGTAGGAAGGGAGAAAGCATAATATTTAAAACCCTAGGGTTGTAACAATACCTCTCACCCCTTTGGACTTTACAAGCTTGAATGGGAGGTACTAATTTTTCTAACCAGACTTCCAAGTTCCCATTATGAAAATGGTGTTACAAAATTTCTCTCTCCAAAGTTAGTGGAATCAAGTTTGCACTAAACCATCACGTTCAACTTGAGAGGATGTTGTCAATATAAACTGGATTTTTGTCAATATAAACTTGATTGAAATCTAAATTATGGATTAATAGTTATGGTCATTTAAAGTTTTGCCTCTATAACCCTACCATGTTGTATCAGCCATGACCTCTATCCACATGGATTGCCACACTATCATACCTCACCTTTCAAACTAGATCGTAAGCAAGGTAATGCTTGTAATGCTTGTGAGTATCCATGGTGTGAATTTTTCATTAAATAAGGGAGCTATTACCCATTTTGTGACTTCCACCCACCAGAATCAAAACCAGGTGACACTTACACTCCACTCCTAGGGTTGAAATGGGAATTGTTCATGTTAAAAGCTAGGTGATTTCCCATTTCCTTGGCCCATTTAATTGTAGACAAAACTTTGTGGTGCACCATATTTAGACCTCGTGACTACAAAGACTTGGCCTCCACCACACGTATTTTCCCTATACCCCCACTTTAGCTAGGTGGTAGCACAATGTTCTTTTGCATGGCATCCCTGCCGCATCACTAGTATTTTGTGTCTTATTGACATCACACTAATGTCATGAAAATTTCATCCCTCCATATGGTTATCATTGAGTATGCCATGTGTCACTTAAAATCAAGCCAGTTGGCCCTCCAAAAAGGCCTCCTATGCCTACCATGTGTCACATCATTTGTGTGTCATATCCTCGACGAATCCATGTCCCACTTCCATCTAATCCTTTGATCTAGAAATTAGATCTTAGACAATTATTAAGGTATTACAGACTCATGTGCATGGACATAATAGACACACACACATATACACAGCAAGTTTAATAAGGAGTTCGCCCAAGAGGCATGGACATAATAGACACACACACATATACACAGCAAGTTTAATAAGGAGTTCGCCCAACACTCTTGGGCTACATCTCCTAGTCTAGCCTTTAGTGGCAACCTCTCTATTATGTCTTCAGAAGAAGATTTTTTACAAGAGTGAGCTCAATTTGAGTCTCACACAACAGATACAAAACAACAAGGCTTCACTTGGATCCCCCAAGTCTTTTTGAGTACACAGACTTTCCTCATTGACTCTCCATCTCTGTTTACTCTCTGTCTCAAGACTACCTACCTCTGTCTTCTAACTTCTATGGCTTTAGAGCCAATTAACATCGTCTGTTCATTTCTCCTTCTCGGGCTCTCTAGCTTCCCAGCCTCTGTCCATTTAGATTCCCCTTTGAGCATTAGCAATCTTTCCTAAATGCCTTTAGGGATGGTGGTCACCTGTTTTGTAACGGAATGGGTCATAGGGCCTTTGAAATCCCAAAAATGGTCGTTTTCTATTTACAAAAATAAATACACACAAAACTGTGAAAATTCGCCAAAACATTGTTCATCGGATTTCAAATATCATAAATTCACCCTATACTTTTATTGGGCCCACCTTTATGTCACTTATCGCATCTCCACCATTGATCTGAGAGATATGGATCCAACGGCTGAGGTTCATTTCAGGTGGCTCACTCGTATAGGGCTTAACTGCCCGAAAAGGGTGGTTTTTTCTCTCCAAGACCCGGACACGTGGTAGCCAGTGTACGGGCTCCGGCAGAGCCTAGCCAAAACCTCATACCACCTTCGGTCCTCCCGCAATCCCACTTGTTTCGTGATTTCACTTTGAATTTGAAAAATACATTAAAACATGAAAAACCCCATAAAATGGCTTTAGATGGACTTGAAATAATATACAATAGCATTAATAAACCCTTTCGGGTCTAGTTTCATTGCATCGACGCTTTATCCTTTGTATTTCATTTATTTAACGAAATTGCAAAATAGAAAGGAAAACTCTATTTTCCGGATCTCAAAATATATCAATTATCGTTTATAATTTTATCAGGTTCGGCTATCGCAGTCATATGTATATTGCACTATTCTTTTGTATTCTACCGATGCGATATTGCGAGTCAATATGGCTCGCCGATTTGCACGCTTGATCGACGGTCCTTGTTGACTTGCACTAATCACTATCGCAATTATCATGTGGTCACCACCAATAACCTTTGCCAGTCACCACCGATTGTGATATGCCGATCAGATCTGGACCATTGATCTGCCAGATCCAACGGCTCTCATGCAAAGTAGTTTTAAACCGTCGATACTCTGTTTTTCCATTATTTCTTCACATTTTTCACTCCCAATAGTGTTATCTACGTTTTTTAAAGGTTTTCTTTAAGCGATAGTTTTGATCCTTTTAGAAGATTTTGAAGACTTAGAGGGTTTTTGGATCATGCCTTCTCACTGAAAAAGCTTTTGGACCACCAAAATTTGGTTTTTAAGCATCAATCAAGTGAGGATACAACTTCCTCACTTGTCCAATCTCTATCGATCTTGCACTGCTTGGTTTTGAACCTTTGAGTCTAATTCTGAGGTACTCAACATCCCCTTTGCGCATAGTTCTCACCTTCTTGTCCAGAACTGTATCTTCCTGCAACTCATTGAGATATTCAGGCAACAAATCATCAATAGAAGGAAATTGATTTTTCTCTTCGGGATCTTTAATCAGTGAAGGTTAAAATAGTCTCAAGTTCTCTGCATTAACTTCTAAATAGGTGTGTGTTGGAAATAATACTGAGAGGGGGGGTGAATCAGTATTATCAGATCAGATAAAACTTTTCAATTTCATACTCAGATTCATATACGCTACTTCAATTAAGTGAACCAGCGTATACACGCGACTGTGTCTAAAGCAACTAGCGTATACCCAGAGATCTTATAATTCAGATTGCTTAATCTTCAGTAAATGCATCAGAACATTATTAAGCATATTAACAGTAAACAGGTGCAGTATAACAGAACAGGAAATCACACAAGAGCCACACACATGAACACCATGATATAAGGTGGAAACCCAATGTGGGTGAAAACCACCTACTGCAATTCGTTTCTTTCTTCTTTAATGAGAAACTTCTTTTACAATGTACTGGTGCAGTCCTTTACCAGTATGCAGGCTACAAGCTGCAGAGGGCTACAACCCTCTCTCGTTTTCCAACTACTTCTGGAAGGGAGCTACAACCCCCTCAGCTCTTGTACTAGCTGATCCATTTACTAGTACGTAGGTGCTGACCCTACAATCTTTAGGGACCACGTTTCATCAATTTTCAGACTGGATCCAAGAGTACAAAACAAACATTACTGCAATATTATCACCAACTTATACTTGCATCATAATTCGTTAAACAACCCAATACTGAATCACTGCAACCCTGTCATCAAGTACACAGAAACAAAACCAGAGCCTAGAACTCTGCAACAACCACCAGAATCAGCAGCAACCTGAAATATCAAATCTTATTAAGCATACGCTACTTCACCATACCAAAACCACGTGTATACGTGCTTTCACCAAAGGCAACTCGCGTGTAGATCTAGAAATATATTCTTATGCCTTCGCTATCAGATCCAACCCTTGCCAAACGTCCCGAACAGATAACCAGCAATACCAGATCCTCTCACTTCATCAGACACCCCCACCTTTGCCTAATGATCTTCTCCTTATATAGCCTTAGGCCCTTTCACAATACCACAGGCCAAAACCATAGCAATACAATACCATCAACCTCGAAACTAGGGATCAACACGTCCGTCGAGACACCATGGTCCAAAACCATAGGCACAACTTCCAAGGACTAACTGCCACGGACCAAAGGTACTTTTCACATGTACGCGCTTTTACTGAATCCAACCTGCGTGTACACGCTGATTCTCCTTGATGAATCTGCGTATATCTCTTTCTTGTCCTGTTGTACTGAGATCTGTCCTCTGATTAAGTTGCCATCACCTGTACCAACCTCTGAGCACCTGTAACAACCTCTGAGTGAGTTGCCATCAAGGACAACACTTGAAACATAATGCCAACAATCTCCCCCTTTGGACTTGATGGCAACCACCACACCAAGTCACTCTCCCCCTTTGACATCAAGGGCAAAGGGCGTACCAAGATATTCTCTTCTTTGGTATACCTTCTACTGTCCATACTGCTGTCCATACTCCCCCTGAGTACATGCTGAAGTTTCTGATTTGGCTCCCCCTTTGTATATGCCAAGTTATATCAATCCATCCATGCTCCCCCTAAGAAGATGCAGGTTCTAAGACCAGCCATTCAGATCTGTACCATAAGCATCAGCCTGCAATACTATTCCTTTGATCAGACAACAAGGTGTATTATTTAGTTTCATCAGCAACTTCTAACCATAATGCCAACAATGAATTATTTTGAAGTATATTCTCCCCCTGAGTGTGAACCAACCATAACTGAACCATTTCCTGAGCTTGTTCTGCTGCCCTTTATGCTCCCCCTTAGCCTGAGCCAACCATGACTAAACCTGGGTCTGTTCTGCTGCCTTTTCTCCATATACGCGACTGTGCAGCCTGTAACCCGCGTATATACGCTACTTGTCTTCATTATATCAGCGTATGCAAGGAATACTAAAATTCATCACTTTCAGATTCCCCTGTGTCTGTTATGTCAGCTGACTGAGTTATGCCACACTTTTCTGTCTTCTTCAATTCCTGAAACTGTAATGATGTATGGTCCTCTTGTTTTGAATTTTGAAATCTGCTCCTGCATTCCCTTGCTTTATGTCCATAGTTGTTGCATGTATAACACCTTACATTTTTCATGTTCCTTCTAACACAATCAATTGCTTTGTGTCCATATGCATTGCAAGAAAAGCAATATCCTCTGAAATACCTGGGATGCGATGATCTTTCTTGCACCATTTTACTTCTACATCCGGCTGCAACATGTCCAAGATTATGACATACATAACATTCAACATTATTCAGTAGAGGAAATAATCGTCTATCACGTCCATAGTTAGGAGTAAAGAATCTTCCTTGAGGAATTTCTTTCCCTGGTTGTTCCTTGTTGGGCATTTCAGATTTCTCATTAGAGTTTCTTGCCTCACCTTGTGAACTAGATTCACCTTCAACATATTCATGAAAACCAAGACCAGTCTTGATAGCAGGAGAACTTTGATTATTAAGAATATCATCCAAGGCTTTAGTACTATCTTGAAATCATAAAAGCTTGTCCTTTTCTTCTATTTTACCTTTCAAGATATTTACCTCAACTTGATGTTGTTCTTCCTTTTTCAGATACTGATTCCTTAGGTCTTCTTCAGCTTTTCTCCCTTCTTCCAATTGTCATTTTAGTTTGATCACTTTATGTTCTTGATTTTCAAGATCTTCTTTTAGAGAGAGGATCTTTGATTCAAGTCTCTGAATAGTTGTGCTCTGATCCTTTGCTATATCCTGCAATTGCTCCCTTACCCTAGTTTCTGTCTCCAATTGTTCTTTTAATTTGGCAACTTCTTCAGTTTCTGCATTCTTCTTTTCATGTGCCATGAAACTTGTAATATCTTCGCTATTATTGGATGAAGAATTCTTCTTTTCATGTGCCATGAGACTTCTAATATCTTCACTATCATTGAATGAACTTTTAATATGGGTATAATAGCTTCTACCATCTTCTTCAGATATCTTTTCTTTGTTATGAGGGCATCTAGTAGCATAGTGACCAACTCTACCACATAGAAAACACTTGAAAGGTAGCTTACCTTTGAACCGTCCAGTTCCCCGTTCAAGATTCTTGACAAAATTTACCTCCTCTTCTTCCTCTGACACTTCGAATGCGGCTTCTGGTGGTACCTCTTGTCACATTTCAAAAGCAGTTAAGATCCCGTGAAGCTGTGACATGGTGATTTTCTGCACATTCTCCTTTTCTTCTATGGCAGATACTTTAGAATCAAATTTAGCAGACAGAGATCTCAAAACCTTTTCAACTAAGACAACTTCCTCAAATTCTTCACCCAGATCCCTCATACAATTCACAATCTCATCCATACGAAGGAAATAATTAGCTATGCTTTCATTACTACGCATCTTAAGAGTTTCATACCGGATTCTGAGAGTTTGAAGCTTTGCTCTTTTTACCTGATCATCTCCTTCGTATCTTGTAACGATTTTGTCCCATATTTCCTTAGCTGATTTGAAATGCATGATCTTCATAAATTCTGATTGAGTCAATCTACTCAATAGGATAGTAACAGCTTTGGCATTGAGCTCATATTTCTTTTTCTCTGTTGGATCTGTAGGAGTTGCTGATGGGAATTTGTATCCTCCTTCTACGATTCCCCAAACTTCTGCTCCAAGTGATTGTAGATATGTAGTGGTTCTTATCTTCCAGTGAGTAAAATTGTTCCCGTCAAAGACTGGTGGCCTGATGTGTGCCTCTCTTTCTGGATTAGCCATTCTGATGGATCTTTTCCTTCAAGCGATCAAGCTTCCTTTGAAGGACCTGCTCTGATACCAATTGTTGGAAATAATACTGAGAGGGGGGGTGAATCAGTATTATCAGATCAGATAAAACTTTTCAATTTCATACTCAGATTCATATACGCTACTTCAATTAAGTGAACCAGCCTATACACGCGACTGTGTCTAAAGCAACTAACGTATACCCAGAGATCTTATAATTCAGTTTGCTTAATCTTCAGTAAATGCATCAGAACATTATTAAGCATATTAACAGTAAACAGGTGCAGTATAACAGAACAGGACATCACACAAGAGCCACACACATTAACACCATGATATAAGGTGGAAACCCAATGTGGGTGAAAACCACCTGCTGCAATTCGTTTCTTTCTTCTTTAATGAGAAACTTCTTTTACAATGTACTGGTGCAGTCCTTTACCAGTATGCAGGCTACAACCTGCAGAGGGCTACAACCCTCTCTCGCTTTCCAACTACTTCTGGAAGGGAGCTACAACCCCCTTAGCTCTTGTACTAGCTGATCCATTTACTAGTACGTAGGTGCTGACCCTACAATCTTCAGGGACCACGTTTCATCAATTTTCAGACTGGATCTAAGAGTACAAAACAAACATTACTGCAATATTATCACCAACTTATACTTGCATCATAATTCGTTAAACAACCCAATACTGAATCACTGCAACCCTGTCATCAAGTACACAGAAACAAAACCAGAGCCCAGAACTCTACAACAACCGCCAGAATCAGCAGCAACCTGAAATATCAAATCTTATTAAGCATACGCTACTTCACCGTACCAAAACCGCGTGTATACGCGCTTTCACCAAAGGCAACCCGCGTGTTGATCTAGAAATATATTCTTATGCCTTCGCTGTCAGATTTGACCCTTGCCAAACGTCCCGAACAGATAACCAGCAATACCAGATCCTCTCACTTCATCAGACACCCCCACCTTTGCCTAATGATCTTCTCCTTATATAGCCTTAGGCCCTTTCACAATACCACAGGCCAAAACCATAGCAATACAATACCATCAACCTCGAAACTAGGGATCAACACGTCTGTCGAGACACAATGGTCCAAAACCATAGGCACAACTTCCAAGGACTAACTGCCACGGACCAAAGGTACTTTTCACATGTACGCGCTTTTACTGAATCCTACCTGCGTGTACACGCTGATTCTCCTTGATGAACCTGCGTATATCTCTTTCTTGTCCTGCTGTACTGAGATCTGTCCTCTGATTAAGTTGCCATCACCTGTACCAACCTCTGAGCACCTGTAACAACCTCTGAGTGAGTTGCCATAATGCCAACAGTGTGCATGTAAGCTGGAAAATCAAGGCGAAAAGCGTTCTCACCAATTTTCTCAAGTATCTTGAAAGGCCCAAACCTTATTGGCTTCAACTTCTTTCCTTCACCTTGCATTCTGTCTTTGCTGATGTACAGCCGGACTTGATCACCAACTCGGAAGCTATGCTCAATTCGATGCTTATCATGCCTTACCTTGTACTTGGCTTGGCTTCTCTCCAGCTATTCCTGCACTGCCTGGTGAATTTCTTGGATATGTTCAATGAACTTGGTTTCTTTGTCCACATCACTGTGTCCATCAACAACTATGTCTTTATTAAATAAAATATCCAAGGGAGACCTTGGTGTAAAACCAAAACAAGTCTCAAAAGGAGATCTTTGTGTAGAAGAGTGTTTAGCACGATTGTAAGCATGTTGCACATAACACAAATGTTCATCCAAAAGCTTTGGATGCTTGTTGCAATAGCCCCTGAGCAATTGGATCATTGTCCTATTGACCACCTCTATTTGGCCATTTGTTTGTGGATGAAAGGTTGTGCTCTTCTTCAGTCTAGTGTCCATCAGTTCCCATAGACTTGACCAAAATTTCCCAACAAATCGGGATTCTCGATTAGATATAATGGAAATGGGTAACCCAAAATGAACCCATACATGCTGAAAGAACAACTTTGTTGTTTGTTCAGCTGTAATCTGTTTTTTACAAGGTATTAAAATACACATTTTACTGAACCTGCCCACAATATAATAATCATTACCTTTTCTAGATTTTGGCAATCCCCCAACAAGGTCCATGTAAACACTTTCCCAAGGATGAGAAGGAACAAAAGTGGAGTGTACAAGCCTAATTTCTATTGTTGGGCTTGTTTTTAGCACGCATGGTACACCCATTAATATATGTAGAAACTGTTTCATGCATTCTTGGCCAATAGTAGAATCTTTGCAGCTGTGCAATTGTTTTACTTACACCAAAATGGCCTGATATTAGAGAATTATGTGCTTCCCGAATTATGTGAACTCTTTTAGTTTGACGAATGCATAACTTTCCCAAAAGATACAAGAGTTGGTCCTTAACATAATAATCCAATTCTTCTACTTGTTTCCCATGACTTAAAGTTGCATATACATCTTTGAAATCTACATCTTGAGCATATTGTTCAATGTAGCTTTCATGCAATACTGAGTTATGCTTAAGTATAGTAGATGCATTTATGATTGGTCTACAAAATATATTTGCAACTTTATTGTGTATGCCTTTCTTACATCTGATGACAAGATGAAACTGTCGTAGAAAATCCATCCACCTATAGTGCCTTGATTGCTGCAATTTAGCTTGTGAGTGTAAACATTGAAGTGATTGATGATCAATATGTATAACTGTTTCTTTGCCCAATAAGCAATGCTTCCACTTTTTCACACTCTGTACTAATGCATACAATTCTTTATCATATGTGGGATAATTAACTACTGCAGAATTAAATGTCTCAGAATGATAACATATGGGTTTATCATGTTGCATCAACATTACTCCCATGTCATAGTCATTGACATCTGTTTCAATCTCAAATGGTCTTCGAAGATCTCTCAATGCTAGTACTGGTGCTGTACTATTTTTTTCTTTCAAGGTGTCAAAGGCTTTCTGTTGTTTGCCTCCCCACTGAAACACCTTGTTCAATCCTGTTAAAGCATGTAATCGAGCTGCAATCAAGGAAAAGTTAGCAATAAACTTTCTCCAATATTGTGTTGCTCCTAGGAAACTCCTAACTTCTGTAGCAGATTTGGGTTTAGGCCAGTTCACAATGACTTCAACCTTAGAGGGATCTATCTTTAAGTCACCCCCCCTACAATATGACCCAAATAATTTAAAGATGTTTTGACAAATTCAGATTTTGACAATTTCACATATATATTTTCTCTTTTCAAAAGATCTAGAGTTTGCTTTACATGCTTCAAATGTTCTTCCCATGCTTTACTGAAAACAAGAATGTCATCTAAATATACAATTACAAAATCATCAATAAAAGGCCTGAGTACATCATTCATAACTCTCATGAAAGTGGCAGGGACATTAGTTAAGCCAAAAGACATAACTAGCCATTCATACAACCCTTGCCTTGTTTTGAAAGCAGTCTTCCATGCATCTTGTTCTGCTACTCTGACCTGATGGTAGACACTATGCAAGTCTAATTTTGGAAATTAAATTGCTTCTTTCAGCTGATCTAATAGATCATTAATGTGAGGAAGAGGATAACAATTCTTAATCATTATTTTATACAGTGCTCTGTAATCAATGCACATCCTCCACGAACCATCTTTCTTTCTCACCAACATAACTGGAGATCCACATGTTGATGTGCTTGGCCTTTTGAACCCTTTCTCGAGCAGCTCCTGTACCCGCTTCTTGATCTATGCATTGTCTAAAGTGGATAACCTGTACATTCTAATGTTAGGCAATGGAGCATCTTGCTACAAATGAATATCATGTGCAATTTCCCTTTTGGGTGGCAGACCTTTAGGTTCTTGAAATAGGATATCATATTGTAAAACAACTTTTTCTAAATCAGCTTTCTGTTTAGCATCACAGCCTTCAAATGCATTGTTTTTATTAGGGGTCTTTTCCTTTACAACCATTAGTAAAAATTACTTGCATGAATTTACAATTCTTTTCATCTGCCTTGAGTTAATGTGAGTGTAGTTATTTTTGAGCTGATGAGCTCTTACAATATATTCTATTCCATATTTTGTGAGTTGATACTTACTTTCATCTCTATAGAAAATGGATTTTCTATCATACATGTAAGGACTTCCTAAAACAATACCACATATACCACATATATCCAAGGGAACTATATCTAACTCAACCTCATCTACAAATGTTGGCCCAAATGCAAACCTCAGTTTACATTGTCTAGTCACTTGTAGCTTTGCTTTATTACATACCCAACCTAATGGATATGGCTTCTCATGAGGTGTGGTTAGCAGTCCCAACTTCTTTACAATTGCTTCAGAAATCAAGTTTACTTGTGAACCACTATCAAATAAAGTATCAATCTTTTGATGCTTGGAAATAACTCTAATATGGAAAATATCATGTCTTTTCCTCTCATTTTCTTCATTACCAATAGATTGTGAAAAATTACTAGTAGATGCTTCTGAATTTTTACCTTTTATACTTGTGGTTTTGATTGTTGTTTCATCACCTGAGTGTGACCCCAAATCTTTCTGAATAGCAACAACAATCTTCTTCGTCTTGCCCTCAAACCTTTTGGGTTTCATCTCTGGATGCAAAGACCAACAATGTACATCATCATGCCCATCCTTCTTGCAATGAGTGCATGAAGATTTTTCTTTCTGTACAGTGTTTTTCTTCCTCTCCTTCCATTTCTACTTCTTCTTTTCCTTGTTCTTGCTTGCAATGGGTTTTGATGATCCCCCAATCTTTGGGTTCACATTCTTGCCTCTAGCCTCTAGATGTGTAGCATGAACAGATACCTCATCTATGCTAGTGGGGTTAAACATGAGAATGGTGTGCCTCAAATAGCTATGCAGGCCACCTATATACTTCAACAAAGTTTTAGGTGAGTCTAGAGAAATGCCCAGAATTGAAGCTCTTTTTCTAAATTCCTGGGTATAGCTTTGTACACTTTGCCCCTTTAATTGGCGATGAGTTTGCCAACTCATCATTGCTTGTTGCATATAAGCCAGTGGTTAGAACTATTTTTTAAGGGCATAAACAAATTCACTCCACGTAGAAAGAGTTTTACCATGCTTCTTCAAATCATATTAGGTCCTGCCTTCCCACCACACTAGGTCAGTTCCTCTAAGGCGTAGGCTAGCTAGTTGAATTTTACTCCTTTCCGAATCAATGTTATACACCCTACAATAAACATTAATCTGTCTAATCTAGTTATCTAGCTTTTCTGCATTTAATTCTCCATCATAAACTGGAAAATCAAATTTTACATCTAATTTAATTAAAGATGTTTTATTCTTTTTATTTTCAGGGCTAGAAGGAGGTGTTGATAGAGGAGGCTTTTCTCCTTTCCCTTTACCTTCTCAATGGGCATCTAGAAGAGGTTCCTCTGTTCCATTTTCTTGTTTGGAGGTTGAAGGGCTTTCACCTCAGCCTTTCTTAAATTCTCGATACATTTTTTCCACCATGGCTCTCATGGTCATGAAACTGTCCATGAACTGAGAGTCTGATTCCAAGGGAATTTCTTCCACCATTTCCCTCCTAGGATAGACTCTTGTGATTTATGGGTTAGCCTCAACCAATTCTCCTTCTCCTAATTTGAGCTTTGACCTGTTGAGATTGCAACAGTATGATGGAGCTTAGTGAAAAGAGTCGCCTTCACTAAGTGGGCCCGCAGGCTATTTTTGGCGCAAGTCTATTTTTAGACTATGTCTATTTTTAGACATATGGATCATGTCTATGGATTGCAGGTTGCTGTTTATGGATAATTGATCAAGTTGGGAAAAATAGATGGACTTCTATTTTTAGATCACAGCGGAGTAATTGCTCAGTCTAAATATAGAACAGTCAAATATTATTAGCTCATAATAATATTTAGACTATAAACTTTGTCTTATTCTTCCCAAAGTAAAGGATATAAGGGTTGTAATAGAAGACTTGGGAAAATTATTGAAAGTATTGATGTTGTGGTTAATGAAGCATGTAAAAATCCAAAGCAGGTAAAAACCGAAGATTGTGGAGAAGATGAGGATTATCCTTCCACATCAAATCAAACTAATTCTGAAGAAGAAACCAATGAAGCACCAGAAGAATAGATAATGGTAGAACAAATGACTCCATTGAGGTATATTCAGAAAAATCATCCAAAGACTCAAATTTTGGGATAGAAAGAGGTAGGTGTGCAAACAAGAAGAACTATTACAGAAGCTTCAAGCTATCTAGCATTGCTTTCCTCCATCGAAACTCAAAATGTAAATGAAGGATGCAAAGATGAATGTTGGGTCAAGGCCATGAATGGAGAGCGTGAGTAGATTGAAAAGAATAATACTTGGGAATTAGTTCCTAGACCTCATGATAAGAATTGTTGAGATTGCAACAAGATGATGGAGCTTAGTGAAAAGAGTCGCCTTCACTAAGTGGGCCCGCAGGCTATTTTTGGCGCAAGTCTATTTTTAGACATATGGATCATGTCTATGGATTGCAGGTTGATGTTTATGGATGATTGATCAAGTTGGGAAAAATAGATGGACTTCTATTTTTGGATCACAGCGGAGTGACTGCTTAGTCTAAATATAGAACAGTCAAATATTATTAGCTCATAATAATATTTAGACTATAAACTTGTCTTATTCTCTTGGAGCACTTCAGGATGAGCTACGGATGTGGTACATGCAGATCCCAGAAGGAAATACATGGTTACCTATGGGATGACTAATATTTGCATGCAGGACTTCATTTAGAACTCAAGTGACTTGAGTTTAGTGGACTGGAGGTGCAGTTGATGGAGTTGTGTTCAGTTTAGCTTTGTTAAACTGGTTGTATTTAGTCTAACTGGCGAATAGACTAGAGATGAGTTGGGTGAATTAGTTATTAATTAATTCACAAGTTATTAACTCATAATACAACTAATGAATACATCAGTTAACTCAGTTGCATGTCAGTGCATGTTCAGTTCAGCAGGGACAGGTGTTAGAGAATCAGATTGCTATCAGTTGTGACTATAGTTGTGCATCAGATCTTGCACAATCAAGGGATTGAGTATGCCAATGAGTTTGCCCATGTATTTGCCCACATTGTAGCTTGTGCTCACGTGATTTTCCAAGTAAATACGTGGTTGCCTTGGAATTATCATCAGTTCTTGAGCAGGTATTGAGTAGCGGAGGCAGGCAAGCAGCGAAGGAGATTTGAGCCAGTGATTGATTCAGATCTGAGCTGTATTTTGTGTAACAGAGGTGGAGATA